>PISX010006961.1:0-92657 GCA_004024625.1 Mellivora capensis | reverse complement strand
TACATATACATCATCTGAAATAAGTTTAACTTGCTTTCTCCTTTAGGGAATATGTATTTGACTCTGACTCTGTTGTTTATAAACTATTGAAAGATGGATAAATTGATTGAGCTTTCTATGCCTCAGTTGTTGTGGGGTTATTTGTGGAAAATGAAGGTAATAGTTATTTCTTTCTTACAGACTGTTCTAATATTTAATCGCAGTAATTCTGTTAAGGTGCTTAGTGTAGTGCCTGGATAATGGTCATTACTCAGATAAAGAGTTATCTGTCATTACACATCATGATAACTCTAATAACACTTGCTTTATGTCCACTGTCAGGGACATATTATACAAATTCATATGGAACTGGTTCATATGGTTGCAATAATAACGAACACGACCTCCTTAATGAACTGGTTAATCAAAGATGTTCTCAATGTTCTATCTTATTGAAGATAGGATTCTATCTGGCCAGAATGAACACCAGGAGATTGTGAAAGTCACCAAAACAATTTTAAAGAGTAGGATCACTTAGCAATTTTTGTGAGTTCCTTATGATTGGCAAGGCTTTAGACTTACTGGTCTTCAATTCTCAGCTGACTACTATGCACTTACATCTGTGCTACAATGGGAACAGACTCTGAAGACGTGGAAAGGGAGCCAGTGGGACTGAGGTACTTTGCCCATATTGCTATAACTTGCTTACCCTTTTTACTCAAATAAAGATACACAGAAAGACAATATAATAAAATACTGTCCATAATGTTGGGAAAAGGGAAGTTCTTTCTAAGCAGGACAAAACAAACAAAAAACTTCAAAGAGAAAATTGACAGGTTTATATACTTCATTATATCTTTTTTCTTAACATTTTCTTTTTTCATTTTTTTTAAGATTTTATGTATTTAGTTGACAGACAGAGATCACAAGTAGGCAGAGAGGCAGGCAGAGAGAAAGAGGGGAAGCAGACTCCCTGCTGAGCAGAGAGCCTGATGTAGGGCTGGATCCCAGGACCCTGAAATCATGACCGAGCTGAAGGCAGAGGCCCAACCTACTGAGCCACCCAGCTGCCCCATATACTTCATTAAATCTTAATGAGAGATTCAGAAAGACAAAATCCAAATGGCAGACAATGAAAACACACACACACAAAAACAGGATTATTATACAGATTCATATAACATATAAATAGTTCCTATAAATCAGTAAAAAAAAAGTTGCAAAAATAGGTTCTAGGTAATTCACAGAGGAATTTAAAATAATTAATCAGCATAAGGAAAGGTACTTAATGTTACTTTTGACATAAATTCAAACTAAAATACTATGATATATATTGCTTATTAAACTGGTAAGAATGAAAAAACAATGGAAGTCGGAAATATTACAAATGGCCTTTGATGATCATGTCTATTCACTTCCCTTCATTCATAGGTGGCTAAAGACCCTGTATTTGCTATAGTATCCCAGTGAAAGTAGGAATGAAGCATCATACATATAAATTGTACTCATTTTTGAAAATAATGGATTAGGGATTTTTTAAAGCCTCACAAAGATGTTATTTCACAATACTCTGAAGTCATAAACTAAACAGGGAAAAGATGATGGAATTTTAGTGGAAAGAGAGTTTCTAATCAAAACAAACAATAATATATTCTTTTTATGCAAATTATTTTTTTCTTATTGGAAAAGTAAGATTTTACTATTATTTTTAATAAATAAATAAAATTAGACACTACAGAAAAAAGTGTAAAAAATCAACTCTAATTCCAGCATCCAAACATAACTTCAATATTTTCACTTTTTAACCTTCAAAATATACATATACATATTTATCTAAATAAATGAGACTGATTTTTTGTGTGTTGTTTTCTAATCTTTCACCCAACAAATATGTCAAAAGCTTTTGACACGTCAAAAGCTTTAGGTCTTCGTAATTTTAACAGTTACATGGTATCCCCCCATATGAACATGGCATACATTATTTGTCTAATATTTTTTTAAATGGATATCTGAATTTATTCTTAAAGAATAGCTCTTTAAAATTAGACCTGACATGCTCCCAAGGAATTGAGCACTCCATTAATGAAAGCAAGTCAGGAGAGAATGATGGAATTAATGTAAAACAGCAATATGACTTGGCCAACTGAGATTTTTTTTTTTTTTTGACCCCAGGATTCTATTATTGTAGAAGTTGAAATAGCATCTCCCTCCCAAATTTAAATCTTTTCTAGAACCTCAGAATATGACCTTTTTGGGTATTAGGATCCTTACAGATATAATTAGTTAAGATGAGGGCATATTGGAGTAGGTTGGGATTTGCATACACTATGATTGGTGTTCTTACAAGAAGAGGAGAATGCACACAGACACAGAGACATGAGGAGAGAACACCATATGAGGATGGAGGCTAAGACTGGAGTGAATCATCTATAAGCCAAGGAACACCAAGGATGGCCAGCAATACCAGAATTTAGGAGAGCTGCATACAACAGATTTTCCCCACAGCCTTCCCAGAAAGCATGGCCATTTGACACCCTGATACCTAGACTCTAGTACCTTTGAGAGAATACGTGTCTGTTGTTTTAAGCCATGCAGTTTGTGGTAATTTGTAATGGCAGCCCTAAGAAACTAATATACTAGGTAAATTTTGGTAAATTGACTATGAAATGGGTGTAGACAGATCCTTACCAAAGTGTTATGCTCAAGGAAGTTATACCCGGCTGATATGAGCTGCTGGAATAGAATTCCAGGCAGATAGGAAGATTAAAAAACAAATCTCTTATAAAATTCTGTTTATTGGTGGGCACCAAGAATCTAGAGAAGAGTGGCACTTTTTTTAAAAAAAAAAAGGAGTGTAAAATCTGGGGTAGGACCTATAATACAATCTCTTCCTGGGCATCTCTGATGCCTCTCAAGGAACATTTCATAACTCTTTCCTTTAGGGATGACACTGAATTACATGCTGCACCAGGTAAAAATAATGAATTGGGCTCCAATCTAGGTGTCACTCTAGTCATGAGTATCTTGGAGCTGCTTGCCACAGAAGAGTGACACTCTAACAACAAATAACCCATGCTATTTGATAAACAGCTATAGTATCTTGGGAACAAACAACGATCAACATTATTCACCTCAGGAGTATGCAAGTTAGCCAGAGGTGATCTAATCTAGACTGGGCATGACTTGGGATATTTCATGTTTCCTCATGTTTCTTGACCTCCTCCTGGGATCAGTATGCTAGAAGAGGCATGTTCTTCCATAGAAATAGCAGAACACAAGAGAAGAAATGGAACGAGCAAAGTTCCTTGAGGTTTAGTCTATGAGCATGCTGGCATTTCCTCATTCTGTTGGCAAAAGTAAGTCTTAGAAGCCACTGAAGAAAACACTTCACATCCGCAGTAAGAAGGCATTACGATGTTATATGGCAAAGGGCATGGATATAGAGAGGAATGAAGAATTAGATTGACTTCCTGTTGTTGCCACAAAAAAGGGTTGTTAATTAATATAGACTCAGGTCACTTTCCATCATAAATTAGTCCTAGTTTATTGTATGTCTAAAGTATGTCATATTCTGTAGTATGTTTTAGTTTATATAATATCTAAAGACATCTTGAAAAATTAAAAAGAGAAAAAAAATCCTGCATGTTTTCTGTACCACAATGTCTGGGATGGGTGATGGTTTGCTTTCCTCTCCTCCCCATTGAAGTGAAGAGATGAATCTTGCTTTTCTTCAAAATGTTTATTTTTCATAAAAGAAAAAAAAATCTGTATTGCTGGGTTACTCTTAGTTCTTCCCACAATTTAGCATTTCAAACATTTGGAATTCGTTTGGCTAAAAAGGAAAAAAAAAAAAAAAGAGCTTAAAAATGTTAGCTGGCAATGTTCTAACATATTATAAAACAAACAAAACCAAGTCCCCGGCCACCCATGCTGGGAGATGTTGCCTGGGCCTACATGATTAGTCAAAATGCTCTTGCAAGGACTGTATGTGTTTCTTTGGAAAATCTGAGCAGGGGACAGCAAAGATGACACATGCTGATATCCTGGCTTTCGCCACTATCTCTTTAATCTCTTCCTGTACTTACACCAGCTTTAACTTTAAGATGTCTATTGTTATTATTTTTTAATCAACATCAAATGTTAATGGAAAAGACTGAGAGCTTGGGCTTAAGAATCAGATAGCCTTTTGTTTAAATTTTGGCTCTGCCATGCTCTGACTCTGTAGCTTTAGATAATTTAACCTCCCTATACTTCAATTTCCTGAGGGAAAAAATGATTATCATACCTGCTTCATGCAGTTGTTACGAAAATCAAGAAAGTAACATTTGCCTAGCTCCAGGCACATAGGAGCCGTCAAGAAGAGGACTTCCTCATAGCGAATGTCCTGCGGTGTATGAGTCAATGTTTGCTGACCACCCCAAGGGTTTATTTCTCACTCCTGTTTCATGCTGCTCCGGGCTGAACTTGGGCTCTGTCCCGTATCTTCTTCATGATGGTGTCCAGGGGAAAGAAGCAGTACTAATCATCTTGCATCCTGGTGTTCCTGTGGCAGGCAAATAGGAGAGAGGGTGGAATGACACAGAACCTTAAAATGGGCACTTGGAAATGGCAAGAGTCACTTCCATTGACATTGGGTTGGCCAAAGTGACTCATGTTGCCGGGTCTGCCTCCAATTAGATGGCGAGTACACACAGTATCCTAGAAGGACAGATCCAATAGGGAGAGACAGGATGCAAATATTTTTACAAGTGTGTGGCATTTTTTGGCAGCTTTGCCTGTTTGTGAACGACCCAACTTTGGTGAGTGAGAACTGCACAATGAATCACAATTCGACACATGACTTCTGATTGTGCCAACAAATGAACATTCAGATCCCTCGAACTCAGCTTTGTGATCTCAAAATACAAATTGTTTCCCATTCTACAATTTAAATGCTTAAGTAAAACTTTATTTATTTTTTGTTAGATAGAGGATGGATTTCATTTTGACATATGAATATCAGGGGCAGATTTTATTTAATAATCAAATTCTGTGCTATAGCAAGTGATTACTTCTGAGCGACTTTGTACATAAGAAACAAGTGTGAAGAGTGGCTATGATGGTTCATTTACCGAGCCCCAAACGTGTGCTGGGCACTCCTCTAGACTCCTATGATGTGTCAAAAAAAATTTTTTTTAAGATTTTTTTTATTTATTTATTTGAGAGACAGAGATCACAAGTAGGCAGAGAGACAGGCAGAGAGAGAGGGGGAAGCAGGCTCCCCAATAAGCAGAGAGCCTAATGCGGGGCTTGATCCCAGGACCCTGGGATCATGACCTGAGCCGAAGGCAGAGGCTTTAACCCACTGAGCCACCCAGGCGCCCCCAATGTGTCAAATTTTAAGAGACGAACGTCCCTGCCGTCCTGGAGCTTACATTCCAGTAGAAGAGATAGACAAGTGTAATAAATATGTACATAGAATAAGAAGCATAGTGATCTGGGTAAAACAGAGTAAGTGTGAAGCAGGACGGGTCAGGGCATGTTATTTAATGATCAGTCAGGAGAAGCATCATTTACAAAGAGATTTTTGATCAATGACTTTAATTAAGGAGGTAAAGAGAAAGTGGGTCCTATGTAATGGGAATCGTTAGGGAAAAGATGGACGCGCCCGCTGTGTTTGAAGAACAGCAAGAAGGCCATGGCACATAAACTAATTGAGCCAGTGGACAGATAGCAGGAGATGAGTTCTGATAGATAAAAGGGACAGGGTGGGGGCGCCTGGGTGGCTCAGTGGGTTAAAGCCTCTGCTTTCGGCTCAGGTCATGATCTCAGGGTCCTGGGATCGAGCCTCGCATTGGGCTCTCTGCTCAGCAGGGAGCCTGCTTCCCCCTCTCTCTCTGCCTGCCTCTCTGCCTACTTGTGATCTCTCTCTGTCAAATAAATAAATAAAATCTTTAAAAAAAAAAAAAAAAGGGACAGGGTGGACCCAGGGGGACAATGAAAAATATTTGGCTCTCACTCTCAGTGACATGGCGAGCCTATGGAGTATATAATTTCACTTAACTTTTTAAAAGGCCAGTCTGCATATTTTGATGGGAATACACTGTAGGAATAACAGGTAGAAGGAGGGAGCCCGTCACAAGGGGCGGTATGTTTTCCACACAGAGGATAGCGGGCCTTGAACTGGCATGCTCGCTGTGAAGGTGGCAAGAAATGGGCAGAAGCTGGATATATTTTGATGGTAAAGCTAATAGGATTTGCTTACACGTTTGTGACTTGAGTCAGATTGCCAGAACCAGTTTGGGCAGGAAGACGAGGAGTTAATTATGGTCATCTAATGTTTGAGCTGCTCGTTGCACAAGCAACTGGAAATGCAGAGTAGGTGTTTGGATTCCAGAAGAGTTCCGCCCCAGAGATGCACACTGGAGAGTCATGGAAACTGAGCTGGTATTTAAAATGCTGAGGCTGGCTATGATATCAGGAATGACAGTAGACAGAAAAGAAGAAAAAGCTGGAGGCCTGGGGCCTGTGTGTGTTTCCTAAGACATCCGTAGCAAATTACCACATGCTAGGTGGCTTAAAATAGAAATTCATTGTCTCCCACTTCAGGGGGCTAGACATCCAAAATCAAGGTATCAGTAGGGCCATGCTTACTCTGATACCTCGGTGGGATTTCACATGGCGCTCTGCCCTCTTGTCTCTCTGCGTATCTTCTCTTCTTACAAGGACACTAGGCTTACAACATTAAGTGCTCATGCTACTCCTGTATGACCTCGTCTTAATGAATAACATCTAAAATGACCCTAAATAAGTTCACATTCTCATGTCCTGCAGGTTGCAACTTCGACATGTTTCTTGGTGGGGTGTGGGGGGCGAAATTCGATTTACAGCAGGACCTTTACATTTTCAGGGAAATGAAATGCACAGCATTGTAATAGTTTTAGAAGCATTGTGGCCGGTTCCATTCATGTGTGTAAGCCCTAATCCCCAGCGTGACTATCATTAGAGATAGGGTCTTTAGGAGGGTAATTAAGGTGAAAGGAGTCATAAGAAGGGGGCCTTATCCTGCAGAACTAGGGGCATGGTAAGAAGAGGAAGAGGGAGCAGAGCACGCTCTCTCTCTCTGCATGTACACACAGAAAAAACAAACAAACAAACAAAAAACATGTAAGGACACAATGAGAAGGTGCCCATCTAAAGCCAGGAAGAAATGCCCCACCAGAAGCAAATCCTACAGACACCTGAATCTTGGACTACCAGTCTCCAGAACTATGGGAATGTACATTTCTGTCATTTAACCCAGCTAACCTCAGTCTTTTGTTATGGCAGCTCAGCAGACCAATACACTGACCTCCAGTTTCTTTCTTCTCACCAGTCCTAGAATTCCCACCTGCTACTCTGCCCGTACTAGGTCCTCAGTACATATTTGCCATTTGATTTTTTGGCACCTGTTTCATCTTCTGCAGGACTTCTAAAATGAGCCTTTGAACAGGAAGGGGGAGACCAGAAAATCCAACTTTGGACCACTTACCAAAAAAGAGGAGAAGCCACATTTGGAGAGCTGTTATTCTGTGATTGGAAAACCACTGAACTCTCTAATAAGCCTTTAAACTCTGGAGAGTTAAAGAAGTGTCATCCTAACAATGGATGAGCAGTTTAAGGATATTAAAATGGCCCCCATGCTCTGCCTGAAAGATAAAAGGAGTTGCTCAAGTAGTCTCAGATAACTCTTGTGCATGTAATAAGACCATCCATCCTCCTCTGTGTCACTCTGGAGAGCTGGTGTGGAGTGATAAGGTTCCTGGCTGCTAACAAGCCAGGTGGAAAGGGACCTACCATGCAGCAGGTGCTACATACAGACTTAGTATGACCTAGTCCTTGACTGGGAGGTGAACGCAGGGCCACATTATAGTTGCATGTCTCTGCTGTATTTACAATGCCCTGTTTCCTTTACCTCATCCTGCCAAGATAAAGGAAACAGGGTATTGCTATGATTTTTTTTTTTTTTAATGGAGAAAGGAGAAAGTCTTAGAAGGTTGTATTTCTTGCCAGAGGTCAATTTTAACAGTTTGTGTGTTTCCCCTCCATTTCTCCCCAGCTTGTCAGATTGCTCTTGGTAGGAAAAGGAAAGAGCTCTGGTTTAGTTGTGGTGTGGTGACTCTGTTAAAGATATTCAGCCATGAGGTGCCTGGGTGGCTCAGTTGGTTAAGCAACTTCTTATGGCTCAGGTCATGACCCTGGAGTCCCGGGATCAAACTCCACATCAGGTTTCCTGCTCAGCGGGGAGTCGGCTTCTCCCTCTGCCTCTCCCCCTTCTCCTCCCCGCTCTCTCTCATTCTTTTTCAAAAAATTAAATAAAATCTTAAAAAAAAAAAAAAGGATGTTCAGCCATGTAGACATGGATGGCTTCCTTCTTCTCTCTAGATCGAAATTTGTTGCTGTCCTTTTTCATTTCTCCCTCTATAAGTATGTGTGTATGTGCGCATGTATGTGTGTGTGTGTCTGCCCACATTTTAATGAGGTTATGTCACCAAGGGAGGCATATGATGTTTTCATTCTGCAGCACTGCCAGCTCTTATATCTGGAACCTTTCATTTAGAAGCCTTAATACATTATTTCAATTACCTCATCAGGCTTAAGTTGGCAGCAAATGGGGGGATTTTTTTTTTCTTTCTAAGGTGAGATTACATTTAAATGATAATAATAAGTGCCAGAGTAATGTGAATGCATACGCCAAAAGGGGTGATGACCTTCCTGGCTGACTGGGTTTCCACTGGGTGCTTGTCATAACTCATCAGCTGTAATCCTTGTGTGGAGCAGAGCAAAGGGACTCCCAGCTGATGAGAATTCTCTTCAGCAGGCCTGGGTCATGAGGCTGCCCGACATGTGTCTTGGGGGGCTTGTTTCTATTAGTTATTGCTGTGATCGGCTCAAGCTCATCATGTTTTGGCAAATGGCATTGACTTCTGTCTCTTTTCCCCCTTCACTCTCTCTATAACTTCCCTTGTTTTCATTGTTTAAAGAGTATTACCTCTGCAGGGCAGCTCCAACGAGGCTGCGATTCCTTTCTCTAAAAATAGGATGTCTGTTTTATATAAAATCCCTTTCCACATAGCCTCACCCACGTTTGCTTGTTTTCTTGAGCAAAGGCCAGATTTTAAAATAATTAGTCTAAGATGAGGGGAAAGGAGGGGTACCAATGGTAGGGATGCTTTGTAAAACAAACCCTCAATAACTTGATACTAAATTGTAAAATGAGCTGAGAGACAAGAGTGCTGGACTGGTAATTCCCTCAATCTAATCTCCCTACTATCTATACATGCAGATATGTTTTTTTTAAAATTCTTCGGTTCTTTCGTCTATGTACAAATTCTGAGATTTATATCTGGATATTTAAAATGATGGAAGTGGCACAGCAGTTGTGAGTACATTTTCTGCATGCCTAAGTGTTACAAAGGAATTGTTGAACTGTACTGAGTATACGAGCTTTTGAAGAATGCCTAGATGTCTTTATTGCCTATGGTCAGTGCTTTACATTTTATTTTTAAATATTTTTAAATTAAATATTTTTAAATAAATTTTACATTTTATTTTTTTAAAAAAAATTTAAATAATTTTAAATATTTTTAAATTTTATTTTTAAATAAACATGCTCCATTTATATCTTTGAGAACTTCAAACTTTAATTTTTAAATTGATTACTTTTCTTAGTGAGCTCTAAAAATTCTTACATGAGGCTTCACCTTGAGGAAAGCCCAAAGACAGGTAGATAGGGCTCCATAGGAGAGCAGGAAGTGCAGCAGTGAGTAAGGATGGTTAAAGATAGGTAATTTACATTCTTTGCCCTCAAAAACAAAAGTCTTTCACTTTTACAAAGATCATATGTCTATGTAATTCCAGCAAAGTCAAAGGAACCAACTTTCTGTCAGTCTAATTTGCAGGACAAAATTCAAAAATTAATACTTTTAAGTCATCTTTAAAGTCCAACTTGAACCAGAATGACCGTGTCTGTCATTCACAGTAGTTCAGTGGCTGGAAACTTATTAGCAGTGGGTGCATTTACATTTGTACTTTCAAGGAAACAACCCTTGGCAAAATTAATTGAAACCTCCTGGTGAAAATCTTCAAAGTCCCGGGTATCTTCGGGTGTAATTTGAGGCTATGCTATTTGAGTTTGGCAAACAAGAAGAATCAGGCCAGTCTGAGAGTTCTTGTTCCCACCTTACTACTCATAAATAAACTCTGCTCTTATAGCTAATATATTCAGTACTGGTTTTTGGAATATTGGATTAATGATGAACAGGCATTAAAATTGTTTGTATTTCAAACTTGCTTCAGATGATCTGGCAAGTTTCAAGCCCTCATTTGGAACAAGTAAGAACACTTATCCTATAAAATCATATAACGTCAGGAGGCATTTCTTTTCAAAGGCTAGTGCTACTTCTCAGCCAGACCACTACTTCTTTTTTTTTATTTCCTGTGCCATTTGAATCTCTGTGGTTTTATTCTCAGTACCAAATGAGAAACAGAAACTTTAGGGGTCGTTCCAAATCCTCAAAGTTTGCTGGACAAGTTGGCCAGGAAACACACTGGAAGCCAGAAATTTGTGTGCAGAAGCCTTACTGGAGTCTGTTCATAGGAATGGCACCTGTGGAAGAAAGAGAGGGGTGTGGAATTAGACAGAAGGAGCTCTGAGGTGGTCCTTCAGTGTCTGGAATTGAGACAAGGGGTCTGGGTGTTTGTATCCCTACAAAGAGGATCCCCAGGCATTAGAAGCAAGCTCCCTGGGGAAGAACTCCCTTGCATTGAGATAATTCTTAGCGAAGAAGGAAGGATTCAAAAGGTGTGTCCATGACAGCTTGGGGGAAAAATGACCCAGTTCCCAAGGGCTATCTAAATGGCAGGTCCTATAATCCTTCTCAGCCCTCATTTCCAAAAGAGTAAAGCTTTCTGAGATGCCAGGTCTTTTCTTTTTTCTTCCTCCTCCAGATCTCTCTCTCTCTCTCTCTCTCTTTTTTTTTTTTGGGGGGGGGTAGAGTGTGTGTTTGTTATTGTTTGTGTGCTTGTTCTTTTAATATTTTTCCCACTTTATCCCAATCCAAAAATAAGATAAATTTGGGAATCCAGAGAATTTCAGTTACTGTTATAATGGGATCACTTAGTTTGAATAAACTGGATGGAATGAGTAGTCACAGGAAAGTATTTTTTATAATCTCAGTTAGTCACCTGTAGCTTAGAATCAGTTAATGAATGATGGACTATTTGAGCTGAATAGAAGGTAATGAAATGCCATAGAGAAATCCGCCCTCGTTAAAAGACCACCAGAGACGTGAGTCAAAGCCGATCGGCAGGGGCCGTTTATTACAGGTTCGAACCTGGACCTCTGCGCACTCGTTGCCGGTAACGCCGAGAGGTCCAGGGCTGGGTAGGTGCAGGGTTTTTATAGACGGGTATAAACAGGTTCTGGGGGGGGCGGAGCCGATTGGTTGACATTTTGAACATTTGAAAAAGGCATACTTGGAATTAGCTGATTGGTTTAGGGGGCCCGTGCGCGCAAAAAAGCAAGCGTTCATACAGAAGTGAAACTAGCTGGTTAAATCCCCGATTCCCCAGATAAAATACATTTCCAGTCAGGGGGGGTTCTTTTGGTCTCTCAGTAAAAGGATGATCTACTTTAATTCTACCATTTTCAAATGAACAAACTAAAACCCAAGGACTTATGTTAACCAACCAAGAGTAAGGAAAAAATAGTGGTGGGGAGGATTGGGCAGACAGAGATACATTGGTTGTTGACTCTATGAGATCCTACACAAGGGCTTACACCAATTACGAGCTGTGTGACTCAGAAGTGAAAATTGTAATAATATCTAACTCAGAGTTGTGACGTTTGCTGAAAATTAATGGAACTAAAACATAGTGGAAAACACAGCACACAATAAATGTCTTGTGTCCTCACCTTACCTAATATCTAATTTTCAATTCTGGTATCTGGACTTTACCTCCAAGGACAAAAAATCATGGTCTGATACTTTTCTGATCACTTTTATAAGTTAAAAACAGCTTACTGATTATTTCATTCTCCCAGAGCTTTTTAACTAACTTTCTCCTCTGTTATATAAAAATTTATATGTTGGTGGCTACCACCTTTCTCTTTTCACATCTTTATATCTTACACATTGCTCTCAGATGAATCTTCCCAACTTAAGGTGCTTATTGTGACAATCCCTGCTAATAAAAGCTTCATAGACACCTCTACTACCTATAGATAAAACCCACATTCTCTAGGTTAGCATTCAGGGCTTTTTACAATCTGGTCCAATCTGGTTTTCCAATCTTATTACTCATTTACCCTACCTTCCTTCATTAAGTAATGATTGATAACTACCATATGGCTAGACACCAAAGATGCACCGATAAACAGAATCTACTTTCCTAGAACCTTCAACTTGTGGATGATTTAATCTTCCCCAGAAGTATATGACCATTGCCTACTTTTCTGATTTAAATTCTGTGACCTCCTCTGTCTGGAACACCTTACCTTCAAATATAACTAAATCTTATGATCTTATCCATATTACCTCTTCCAATTAGAATTCCATACTTCTTCCCTGCTAGTAACTCCCTTTTTTCATTTTGCATACAACATTTGCAAATTAATCCCTTGCATTATAGTTAAATTTTTACATTTTTTAGTCCTTACTAGACTAGAAGGTTCTTGAAGACAAGGTGTATGTTTAATTCATACTTACACAATCTTAAAACCTGCCATATTGGTTTGCAAATAGAAGAACCTAAAAAAATATTTAAAAAAAAAGATTCTTGAATGGGGATATGTATAATTGTTTCCAATAGTGGTACTGCTGTTCAAATAGGTGATGGAGATTAAGGACTGCACTTGTCATCATGAACACAGGATGATGTATGAAAGGAGTGTTAAATTACTCTATTGTACACCTGAAACTAATTTAATACTGTATGGCACTAACTGGAATTATAATAAAAACTAAAGCAAATGGTTTATCAAAGGATTAACTTAATGGTGTAAAGAAAGTACGGTCTGGTAAACGTTTATAGTGGAGAACAAAGTGGCACTTTTGAGTGCTTTGTGCAGGATTACTTTGTATGTAAAATTTTGTTTTTGATTGCTGATAAAAGTTCTGTTCTATCAGGATGCCTGGGTGGTGCAGTCAGTTAAGTGTCGGACTCTTGGTTTCAGCTCAGGTAGTGATCTTAGGGTCATGATTCGGGGCTGTGATCTCAGGCACCAAGCCCCAGTTTGGGCTTCGCGTTCAGTGGAGAGTCTACCAGGACTCTGTCTCCCTTTCTGTCAACAGTCTGTCTCTCTCACTCTCCCTCAAATAAAATAAATAAATCTTTAAAAAAAGTCATGTTCTATAAATGTGAGTAAATTTTTATATCACTAATATACTAAATTTACCATTAATATGCTTTTTAAAAAATGTTAATGTTAACAGTTTCATCATTCATTGCCATCTAAAAAATGGTATCTGCTGCTTTTGCATTAAGGATACTGTCTAGGAAATGTGACTTAATTGCTAGGTTAAAAAGAGAAAGTCTGCTACATAAGTATAGTTTAGTCACCATAACTTAGAAATTACAATTAGACCAGAAATCCAAAAGCACAAGGGGTAAGAGCCTAAGGACAGCTGAAAATTCAGTACAACCACCTTCCTTATGAAATTATTAATGCTGCCACATGCAGTAGATAAGCTCATTAGTTGGAAAGGAGCTAAACTTTTTTGGTATAATAAAAAATCATACTTTTATGACTTAATTATAACCTCAATACTGTAAAATGCAATTTAGAAAAAATATGTGTAAGCAAATGTATGATCACAACATCAGGTGATGTATCTAGGTTTGAGAGTGGTAGGGTTATTTTAGTTTTATAGAGATCTTAATTGTTATGAAGTTATTTTCATTATGTCATTTCAAATAATTTTTCATTTTTTATTTTTCAACAGTTCTCTGACATTGTAACTTTTCTGCCTTGTGCATTTTCTGTAAGCCATTTTGAGATACTTCTAGCCATTAAACAAGAAGAATGTCTGAGTTGCTTGAATCTTTATTGTTTTTCTTTTCTTATCCCTACTCAAGAATCCAGCAAGTATTTTTCTTATCTTTAAAGCCAGAGCCTTGTTGGTACTACTACATAGTTGCAAATGCAAACACTATCAGGTACTTGTCAAAGCATTTCAATCTAAGCACAGTAAGGAAATTATAAAGGGAAGCCATTCAAATACTTCCTTTAAGGGGTTTCTTCAGAGTAGGGGAAAAAAGCAACCTTATAGAGTTTATAATTAGATTGGCTGATTACATAAAAAGCAATAGTATTTTTATACTTTAAGAAACCGTTGGGCTAGATTTTAAACACCCCCCAACGTCCAACTTCACTTAAAAAAAAAAAAATAAGAAAAAAAGCAAATGAGTTGGCCTGAATGCTAAGAACTGCCTGGATTTGTGCAGAGAAACTTGGCCATTTTTTAAAACCATGTGGTAATGACATTAAAGCATTCAATGGTAGCGGTTGGGAGGTTGGGAGAAAAAAGAAAACATTGCGGTATCATGAGAGGAAGCCGGGCAGTCTGCTGTGGACAGGAATGGAGCAAAGGGTCAAAAGGCTTCTCCAGGATTGTTTGACCTTTGAAGAGTCAATAAACTCCTCAGAATAAAGGGTGGAAGTGAACATAAGCCTTCCTTTCAGAGCTTCCAATTCCTAACCTTCTATAGCTCAAAAGATTATTGCGAAGATGAAGAAACTCAAGTGGGCAGAGTCTTCCCCAAATTTCTGAGACCCTGGGTGGGGGGGGATATTTATTGCCAGAGCTTTCAACACACTGTGGAGGGTATATGGAGCTACATTAAAGAGAATGCACTAAAAGAACAACAACAACAGAAACAACAGAACTTGTATAGTGAACAGAAGGAGCTCTTTCAGTCTATTGCTGTATTTTTGTGTTAAGTGAATCTCCTACATTTGTATTGTTTGACCCTCTGCTTGGGGATGTGTGGTTTAACACTGCAGCTGTAAGTTGATTTTTGCAATGCAAATAATGCAGCAATTGAACCAAGAGAATCAAGTGACATTAATTGAACATCATTCCCCCCGCCACCCAATTCCAGGAGAGAGCTTAATCCATTTTTGGAGATGATAAAATTGAAAATCACATAGGGGAAGAGCTAGTAAGTGGAGGTAGCAGAATTTAAGCCTTGTTCACCTGACTGCAAAGAAGGTAATCTTTAACTATAGCATGAGGGAGAATGATTCAAGGAAGCTATACCTGGCTATAGACAACCATCTGGTAGCTAGAATACTTGGGCTGAAGTGTCAGAAACTCGACTCAGACAATGGACACATGTAAGAATGCTGGGATTAAATTAGCTTTAGTTAAGGCGGGATTCACGGGCTCCTACAGTATCACTAGGGCTATGTCTCTGTGTTTTGGTCACAGAGTTTGTGATTACACTGCAATTCTTGCAGGTGGATTCTCTATGGCAATTAAGAAGGCTTTGACAGCACTAGATCCATACCCTCTAGTTTTTGCACTGCAAAGAGAACAGGACATTTCTCTCTCCTGGTGTGTGCATATCATGGAATTCAGTATTCTCTAAATTCCAGGTGTTTCTTTCCTGCTGTGGTTCAGGGAGAGATATGTAAAAGAAAACAAACAAAGGACAACAACAACAAGAAAAACAAGATTGTCCACTGGGCCAGTTTGTATCAATTTATCCAAATCTATTACACTTCACTACCCATTCTTTGAAAATAGAGTTGGGCCCCTTTAAATGTATTTCCTTTGCCAGCTGGCACACTGGGAAGCTCTGCCAGTAGACAGTATGGAAAAAACATTGCAGGGAGATGGGATTATCCTTTCTTGTTGTGTTGTGCTGACTCAGCTGGCTCCTGCAGTGTGCCGCTTTTCCAGCACCCAGATATTTGAGCACAAGCAGCTTCTCTCCTGCCCAGGATCCAGCTCTTCCAATGCACACTGGTCAGGGGCACCCAGCGGCAGGTGGCTTTTCCCAGCAACCCCCTTGGGAAGTTTTAGAATGGGATGTTTCTGTCAGGAGACCACCTACACATGGATTTTCCTTTCTCCAGTAGCCAGCAAGGTAGATTGACAGCAAGTTCTATCGGCGAGACATCACAGTGACTTCTACAGCTGTGAATTCCCCAGTAAGGTTCAGATCTCAGCCCTGGGGGTGGGGGAGGGGCTATTCTTTGGTCACTGGATCTGAGTTCTAGGCAAATTAATTTTCTAGTGGAGCCATAATGAATTACCACAAACTTGGGGCTTAAAAACAAAAATTTATCATTTCAAAGTTCTGGAGTTCAGAAGCCTAAAATCAAGGTATTGCCATGATTGGTCCTTTTTGGAAACTCAAAGAGAGAAATCATCCCATATCTATTCCCTCTTCCCATACTGCTTTTGGTGGTTGCCAGCAATCCTATGCCTTCTTCGGCTTGTAGCTACATCACTTCAACCTCTACCTCCACCTTCACATGGCATTGCCCTTTCTGCAAATGACTTTACCAGATCTTCTTAAAAGAATATCTGTCATTAGATTTGGAGCCCACTCTAATCTATAAGGCCTCATCTTAAATTAATTAATTACATCCATAAATACCTGATTTCCAAAGAAGGTCATATTCTGAGGTTTAGGGTGGACATGATTATTCAACCTAGTACACCAGAGATTGTACTCCTTCTTATAAGTGCTCCTAATTCTCTAGGGTTCTCTTCCTTCTTATTAGCTAATCTTTACTTACTCCAATACCCTGCTATACTTGATCATTCTTTATATTGAACATCTCTCATTCAAATAACTGTGTGGTGGTTTCTTTCTCCTGACTGGAGTTTGAGCACCGTTTCAGAGCAAAGGAATAGAGAAGGTAAATTATTTAAAAGAAATAAGGATTGCTGAGCAAAGAAATATAGCATATTCTACCATTTTTTAAAAGATTTTATTTATTTATTTAACAGACCGAGATCACAAGTAGGCAGAGAGGCAGGCAGAGAGAGAGAGGAAGATAAGCAGGCTTCCCACTGAGCAGAGAGCCCGATGCAGGGCTCCATCCCAGGACTCTGGGATCATGACCTGAGCCGAAGGCAGAGGCCTTAACCCACTGAGCCACCCAGGTGCCCCCTCTACCATTGTTAATATCAAGGATCAGAGATATTTGTTCAGATAGCAGAAAGTATAAACAATGGCTTTCTATACAGTGGGCATTTAATAACATTATCCAGTGGTTAATGTTGCACAGTGGGACTTTCATATCTTCCATTACTGTATCTCTTTGGGCAGGAATCTTATGTTTCTTAGTGATTTTTTTTAACTGAATCTCTGAAGGAAAGCATAGTTCTATAATATTACCATTGATTTCCTAGAAAACAATCCTTTACCAAACCTAGTAGAGCTTCAATTTTCCTTTCCTTTCATATCTTTGGGCTCTGCCTATTAGTTTGTATTTAACTTTACTGTTTTTAGAACAATGGGTCTGTATCAATCACATATACCTTCATAACTTATGTTGCCTAGAACATACTGGGTGCTTAGTAATTATCTCTAGAATAAATGAATTTTCTCAAATCCTAATAGATAATTTATTGAGTGTTTACTCTGTATAGGCAATGTTTGCAGTGTTTTCTAATCATCTACTTAATACAGCAATCATTGGAGGTAGGCCCAATTATCATCACTGTTTCATACATAAAGAAAGAGGCTCAGAGAGGTTAAGAATCCTCCTCAAGGCGACTCAGCTCATAACTGGTGGAAATGAAGTTTGAACCAGGTCATGGTAGTGGCAAAGTCCATAGGCTTGACCTATGATACTTGACAGTACCACACTGTCCTGTTTCTCCAAGTAGAAAATATTCACATGGATTAAAATAACATTGTTTCTCACCATATGAGGCATAATTTGCCATTAATAACTGGCATCACATAAGAATTATAGGTAGTGAATTTCAGAAATTGATACTAAATTCATTGTATCATTCCACTGCACTAAGCTAAGTGAAACACAAAGAAACACTGCTGATAAGCCACAAGTACAATTTTAAAAATATGGCTAATAGGGAAAATCTGAATAGTACAGAAGTTGCAAAGTGCACATGGTCTCTCAGATCTTATTCCACAAAGAAACTGGATTGCACACACCATGGCAAATGTTCTCATGGTGAGGGACCCCATTACCTTTGTCTAAAACTATGAAACCCCATGAGCATAATTTGCTGTTCAAAAGACCATGTGTGATTAGACTGACTTTACATCTGACCAAGGGTCCTGAGCTGGATCAAATCAATCACAACCTTTATACCTGGAATTGAATTGACTTATTTCATTCAAAAAATCTTAATGTACAGGTACAATTTTAGATTCTTGGGATATATTGGTGTTAAAGACAATAGATGCCTATTTCTTGAAAGTCTGCTTTCTTTGTTTCATAATATCTCCCTCTGGTTGGTTTGTCCCTACATCAGAACTTTTATCTTTACCATTTGTGTTAATAAAGGTTTCTTTTATTGTGAGCAGTAGATACCATCTTGACTACATTCACCAAAATGAGAATTTTTGAGGAGAATTATTGAGGCTTAACTCATGTGAGGAAGGGAGAGCCAAAACTAGGAGGAATCTCTCCAGGGACCACAGAAGCAGTGTTTTTGAGCTTTCTCTCTAGAGAACTATTAAGATGACAGGTGTCTAAGACTTTTTGGACTCTCTGTCCTTCCAAGCAAACCCCAGCTCCTCAGGGAAGAGAATCTGACTATCCCAAGTTGTTAGGTGTCTCTACCCCTAGATAAGTTTCTTCTGGACAGGGTGGTGGCACAATGTGACTAGGGTTGTAGTTGGCAGCCTTACCCTTTTCCACCAATCACCTGTTCTGTTGACTCTAGTAAAGTACACAGCTGCAAGAGTCAGATATCCTAGGCTAGAATCCCTACTCTGCCCCTTGTGTATGTGTGACTTTGGGGACAAATTAACCAACCTAAGGCTTAGTCCTTATATCTGAAAAGTGACAAAATAGCAGTTGAAGTTCTCTATTCTTTATTCAAAAAATCACTCTCTTCAAAACCAAGTTATTAATTCTACCTTTTCTCTCTGATTCTGATCTTTCTATGCTGTTGTGACACACGCAGTAATTAAGAGTGGTGCCAGATTGTCTCTTCTGAATCGTGACTCTTCCATTTGTCAGTCTTAGGACCTAACACAATTCTTTAATTCTCTAAGCCCAGTTTCTCTGTAAATAATCCCAAATGGGATCACTGCATGGGATCAACTGTCCTGGTTTGCCCTGAAGACATGAGACTTCCAGTGCTAGAAGCAAACCTGAATGGCTGGACATCAAACCTAACACCTACCTCAATGGACTGCTGTAAGCATTAAATGAGAATGTGTGGATTTAATCCTTTGAACGGTACCAAACGTAAAGCAAATACCCAAGAAGCATTAGCTATTATTACCATCAATCTATTATTAATCTTATTTGTAGCTATTATATAAATACTCATTTTAGGTGAATATCTTTAGAGTATATATACTCTGTCTCTGTCTCTGTCTCTCTCTCTCTCTCTATATATATATACATATCTATATATATACTATCTTTATAGTATATATATAGAGAGAGTATATATATTCTAAAGATAGTTACAGATATAGATAGATAGATAATTTATATGTATAATTTTATAAATATATCTATATATACTATCTTTAGAGTATATATATACAGAGAAAGAGAGCATATATATATTCTAAAGATAGTTATAGATATATATAGATATATTATTTATATGTATAATTATACATATATAATTATATATAAAGAATCTATGCTTTGGGGGACTTATTTGGTATTTAAACACAGCTCCTGTTCTTAAAGACTTGTCAGGTTTAGAGATTAAAAAAAATGAACATAAGTACCTGTAATATCAGGAAGGATAAAACTATGGGAGGGAAATATAAGCAAAGCATTTTAGAAAGGAGCAATACATGAGAGCTAAGATCATTGTCAGGAGTATGAGGACCCAGGGGCACTGGTGCTCCTGCTTCTGGTATGGTCTATCTCCAGGGCATGGAGTGCAGAAGTGACATAAGTTGGAAGTGTGAACAGGAAATAGGAAGGTAACAATGAGGAGTGGGCTCTGTGGGATGTTCCAAGAGGGTGCAGGAGGATGAGGTTGTTCCAGTTGATGTTCATCAACTGGAACATCAACTGTTCC
The DNA here is from genome assembly GCA_004024625.1 of Mellivora capensis. Lineage (NCBI taxonomy): Eukaryota > Metazoa > Chordata > Mammalia > Carnivora > Mustelidae > Mellivora > Mellivora capensis. The sequence goes on along the minus strand of PISX010006961.1, from coordinate 72,450 downwards.
AGTTGATGAGGTAGGAAAGCTATTAAGGCCCGGCCAGAGTCAGAGAGAGGAATAAAAAAGCAAGATAACATTATGGAAAGAAAAGATATTTAATATTCAATACTTAAATTGACTATAATATAACCAACCATATAAAATTATTATCATCTGCTGGTGTATACATTTCAAGTCTTTATAAATGTGTACAACCATATATTTAAAATTTGTATTAATACTCTACAACTTCTTTTTAGCCATCATCTAACACAAAATCAACTATTTGTGAATAATTAAATCATCAAATCTGTATATATCAAATCTTTATAGATGTACTTATGGCACATACTCAAAATACAATTTGGTACTTTATGAATTACTTTATAATTAATCATTTTTTTCAATTAAAACATACTTGTTTGTTTACTTTGAGATCACAGGTAGGCAGAGAGGCAGGTAGAGAGAGAGGGAGGGGGAAGCAGGATCCCTGCTGAGCAGAGAGCCCGACGTGGGGCTTGATCTCAGGACCCTGAGATCATGACCTGAGAACAGAAGGCAGAGGCTTAACCCACCCAGGCACCCTGGAGTACATATTTGTAAGGGCTTTTTTTTTTTCTTTATCTTTTTCGATTGTTTTGAATTCTGCCAGTGTTTGGTGTTCAGTTCAACTTCAAGTCAATTTGTCATTCAACTTGACATCTCAGGAAGAGATAGTTCATTTATTTCCCTTACCTTAATGAAGACTTTCTTTTTAAAATATGAGATTATTGCTGCCTAAAGATAAACGGATGAAATTTTAACATGATCCAAAAGAAATGACTTTGTTTTCTGAAGGATGAGTAAGTTTACTTCAATATAGAAATTATAAGAAAATTTCATCACCCTTAATGGACGCAAGAAGACTTGCAAGGTACGTAGCTATACAGTAATGTAACTTCATACCTCATAAATCATAATCTAAAACATCCACTCTTTTTAATTGTCCCATTAAATAATTAAGTTTGACTTAAGGAGAAAGTCACACCTCATCCTGGAAGAACTCCAGCGTAGACAGGCTAAATGTTTGTTTAATGAATACCTATCTTTATAGAGTTAACTGCTTTCAACACTTAAGACTGTGCTAGTGGGTATTTTTAGTCACTTGAAATAGTTCACCCAGTGATTTATATCAGATTAATGAGTGGCTGTGATTTCCTCTTGTTAATTAAAAACTAAAAAAAACCACATTTTTTCATATAATTATGAATTCAACAAAAGTTTGGTCGAAAGAGTCTGCTGCTTTTTTCATCATCAGAAATGTAGACTTTTAGCATAAAATGAAAACTGAAAGTCATCTATGTAGATTCCATTTTCTTAAGTGATAGAAATATTTATTTTTATAAATGAGATCTTATTCAGAGCCTCATTAAACAGAGGATATTTATGTTTAACATAAGACTGTGATCCAGCAGCAGAACTTCAGAGAAATCCATTGTGAAAACCATCACCATGGTACAGCCTTAGTTACATGGTACATTCTTAGTTACAAACATCAAGACTTGGTGTGCAAGTCTCAGAGTTTTTTCACACTAATCTTCCTAAATATTTTCTTTTATTTCATTCATCCTATCTTCTGATGTTAGACTGCTTGCTCACTGAGGTCCCCAAGGACTGTCAAGATCCCTTCTTGCTATTGTTTATTGTTGATGTTCATGGTAAACATGATAATCACTCTCTGAATCCTGAGGTGTGGAAAACCTCTCACCCCTCTTGGTCAACTCTGGCGTCATCCTGAATGGGAGGCCCTGGATTTACCTTGGATGCATTTCTGTGGGAATCATTGCAGCAACATGGATGTCACATATTAAGTAACCACTTCAAAGGATAGAGGGAGAGCCTGCTACCTTCATCTTTATTCCAATATTAGGAAGACATTCCAGAGAGAGTGGTTAAAATGACACAACTTTACACTCCTTCTGTATAACTCTTTTTTTAAAAATTTTCTTCTCATTGATTCAGCAGACATTTATAATATATCTTTTTGAAAGGAATATTGAGCTAGCAGTTTTATGGATAAACTCATGCAATCTCCACAAAGAAAGGGACCAGATATGTTTCTAATAACACTGTTTTCTAGTAAGTGGCACAGGGCCTGTGACAAGATCCATAATCATTTGTTATACCAAAACAATGCATAGCTGACGGAGGTAAGTAAGAAAGAAGGAATAGCAGACACAACAAAAACTCTGTTCTCTGCCATGAAGGAAATTTTGTGTGTAAAACTTTGCTTAATCCCTCAGCAACCCTATTTCAGAATTATTCCAAACTTAGTTGTGAAGGAACTCCAGTTCATTAAGTTGGTGTGACTTATCCAAGTTCATGCACCAGGACAACAATCCAAGTGAGTCTGAACAGGGAGATACAGTCCATGTTGCTTTGGAATGGTTGTTTCTCAAACATTTTGGGAAAATACACAATTTGTATAAGAAATACAACAGATATATAACATGATGCAAATTAACTCAATATTTTAAAGATGTAACAGGAAACTTCATATATTTTTGGCATCAGTCTATTTCCTCTAAGCTATATTCATAGATTTCTGTCATTCAGTTTCCTTCTGTGGAATAATTTGAGGAATATTGACTCTGCTACATTGTCTCTTATTAAAATAAAAAAATAGAAATGTACTCTCTGATGGTTAAATACAGGATACAACATGGGACTGAAGTGTTACATATATACACAAGCAGTTTGCACCTCAAATATTGAGTAGTCTTTCAAAGTTTGTTTTGGGGAAGACGAGCCAGAGATGCTGGGATATGCTTCCTATTGCCAGGATCTCATACTTTCAGTCAGAGCAAAGAGAAGTACTGAAAATAGATTATCTTGATTTCTTCCTTCTGAAGGTACTTTGGAGCCTGTTGTTCCTGTTTGTTGGGTGCTGCTGCTACATTTTGTTTAGCAACATTCTCAGGGACTAGAAGTGGGACATGTGAACAGGAACAAAAGACCATTGATATAAATTATACTTAATAATATGCAATTTATACCAAGGTGTTCCTACAACTCAATCATGGACTGAAGTGATTTCTAAACATCATCCCTGAATGAGTCATTCGTTCAGTGAGGAAGTCAACACAGTGAGAACATCCATAACGAACTGTCTCTCTCAGTTTGTGAACCTCCATCAACTCAGCTAACTCGCATAGCCTCATCTACTTGAATGCCAAGCAATTTATATATCCTGTCGAACAGGATGGAAACATGCCTCACAAAGAACACTGCTGTCTTAAGAACTGTTTGTGCAGCAGGGGGTCTCGTGGAGAACCTCAAAATGGAAACCCATTTAACTCTTGTAGCCACAGAAAGCCTCCCGGACCAGCCTTTCTATCTGCTAAAGACAACTGATAAGAGATTTATGTTTCTACCAACAGGCAAAGGTGCTTTTGTGTTGTGACCTGCTGATGTACAAGTTGAAGGCATGGCAGAGAAATCATAGACTTATACATGTGCTGTCCAATATGGCAGCCACTGGCTACCTGTGTCTATTGAGTATCTGAAATGTGCTTAGTGCTACATATTTAAAAGGTCAAACTTTGGAAATATGAGTTACATAAAGTATGTTATTACAATTTACTTTACCTACTTATTTTTCAGTGTGTCTACTAGAAAACTTAAAATTACATTATCTCTAGTGGAAGGGTTACATTAGATTATAAAGAATGTGTGTGCAGGAGTGCCTGGGTGGCTCAGTGGGTTAAAGCCTCTGCCTTCAGCCCAGGTCATGATCCCAGGGTCCTGGGATCGAGCCCCACATTGGGCTCTCTGCTCGGCAGGGAGCCTGCTTCCCCCCTCCCTCTCTTGCCTGCCTCTCTGCCTGCTCGTGATCTCTGTCAAATAAATAAATAAAATCTCAAAAAAAAAAAAAAAAAGAATGTGTGTGCAATTGTGTCATTTTCTAGGTGAGATGCTTAACCCATCACTGAGTCACATACATTCAAATTTCAAGTGTAAAAGCAGAATTATTAGTAAACATACCAGAACAACAAGCATGAATTAAAAAGGAGGGTTTCCATTCTATTCAACATGAATCCAACATGAGATGAAATGCTTGACATTCTATTTGTTCAGACTGTCAATCAGGGACATAGTCTCATTTAACCGGTAAACCACGTTTATGAGAATCGTTCACTTTCCAAACCAACAGACATAACTGACATCAGGATGTGATCAGTTCCATTTGTTCACTATGTCACTATTGTACACATAGCACATTGATGAATGAATATTTGTTAAATAAATGAGTGAATAAATAGATACAATTACTCCATTTCAGGTATTCAATAATGTGAGTTTTTATTGCTATATTCTCAATGTTTTTTGTCTTTAGAAAGGATTTTGCAAATGCCTACTTTGTCATTCAAATTAATACATGTGGTTTAATCAAGCTATTTTTTCATAAATTAGTTGTTTTAAAAATTGTTATGTTATATTTAAACTTTTGTATTTTACTTCTAAACCTACCAAATATTAACAATCACATTGAAGGAATCTAAACCAGATTTATTTATAGATACACTGATAAATATGTGCTTTTAAATATTTCAATATTGTATATAAAATTAGCATGATGGTACAAGCCTAAACTATTTTTTCAATTAAAAATTTTCAAATTATTATAAGTCACAAAGTTCTCTCAAATATAATATTTATTTAAATGATCAAATATGCAAATTCTTCCAACTCTTTGGTCATCTCAATTCCTATATTTAATTCTAAATCTTCCCTGTTTGAAAGATGCTTACTACTAAGGAAATGATTATATCATTGTTAAGTATTTGGGGCAATACCTATGCAGATAGACTCCATGATAACAGATCTATCAGCTGAGATTTTGCTTGATTTCTTGCCGGCAATGCTAACGGAAATAACTGGCCTCAAGGAGAGTCAGTGAGGTGGAAAATCCTACTTCATGTGGTGTGATATCATTGTCCACATAGCTGTGTAGTTCACCCCAGGGCTGATTACAAAATTCGTGGAGCTCAGTGCTAGATGAAAGTGCAGGATACTTTTTCAAAGAACTTCAAGACCAAGATGGTGAGAACAGAGATTTCACCCAAGTGTAGGACCCTACTCAGCAAGGGACCTTGTATGATTGCATGGGTTACATGCCTCATTCATGTCTTTGTTCAGGTTTAGATTCTGCAACTCCCACTTCAGCTGCATGGTTGAATTTCATATGTAGGTGACTCTACATGACTCAAATGTGTTTTTACTGAGCTCTGAAAACCTTTGATCATGAGAACACACTGCTTCTATTTTGCTTTATTTTGGTAAAATTTTCCCCACCTGGTACATCATACAACTCCACATATAAAACTATCTCAGTTTTTACATATTTTTCATATTTATTTTTCTCACTGAATCATAGTTTTAATGCCATTCTTTTCAAAGGCCTGGCATCTATCAGTCTTTCTTGCTGTCATCATGCTTAAAGCTCTGAAGAAAGTCAGAGGAAATGATTGACCTAATCTTGGTTTTACCAGTCTCTTCTCATTTCTCACCTCCTTCACAGACTATTCTTTCTTTGTCTTTATTCTTTCCTTCTGGTCCTTCTGCAAATGTGTATTGCACAGAAGCTACTTTACAAGCACCATAAAAGATGCTGAAGCAATTAAAAAAAAAAAAAAAAGATTTCCAGAGAAAGAACATATAAGTAGGGGAAAGGGCAGAGGGAGAGAGAGAGAGAGAATCCTCATGCATACTCCCTGCTGAGTGCAGGGCCCAACATGAGGCTCAATCCCAGGGCCCCAAGATCATGACCCAAGCCAAAACCAAGAGTCAGCAGCCCAACCAACTGAATCACCCTGGTGCCCCTCTGTTCTTTATTTTTAACACTAAACCTTATATGAATCTTTGTTGCTGTTGAACTGAGAATATACATTGTAACAGAGTGACGAAATATAACTAAGAAAGTAGAATCATTTCTTAAAAATAAATTTTAAAAAATTGAACTCATGTCTTTCTAATGCTTTGCAATGCCCATGTTCAGCTTTTAACAGAAGTAGTACCAGAGGATCTATGGTGTTAGGTATTTTTCTCTTTAGAATCTGATCCAAGAAGTAGTGTTGAAAGTTTGGCCTGAGGTAATCCAAGGCATGAAATGAGACTACACATTCATTTTAGTAACCTCAGTCATTTGGAAAGGTGTGTAAATTCACATGTGTGGGGTTGACAGAAAATGGTCAGAAGTCTTCACACTTGCATGTGTTGGACAATACTTTGTCTTAGTCCCATTAAGCGCTCACAGTGTTTTCAAAATGTAGAGGAAATGAGATTATTTGGTTAGTATTTTGCCGCATCCAGCAAAGTTGAAAGTGTACCTTTCAAAAATGTGTTTCGTTACTTTGGGAAGAATACTGCTTTTTCCTAATTTATATTTATGGTAAAATAAATTTGGGAACACTGCTATGCTTGCAGATATTCATCAGCCTGTAGCACAGGAAGCTGAGTCCTCCTGTGACAGCTTGTCTGGAATATAACTGGGTCAGATCCTATAGCAAGAATGAAATTCATCATGTTGCCACTGGAGAAGTCTATCAATGTCTTCATTTGTTTCATGACGGCCTTGCCTGATCAAACCCATTTGAATCTAAAGTTTTCTAATTCCGAGGACTGACATGATGACGGGAAACAGCTGGTAAAAGGCCCCAGGACGCCTTATGCTCTTTCATGTAATTACAGGCAGTTTTCTAAGACTATTCAAAAGGATTACTTACAATTATAGTTCATTATGATATCATAGATTTTTTCCCCCCAGAGTAGATAGTTAAAATGTATAGCATTCTTATTGGGGAGATATTAATACCAACTTTATTTGCAAGAACAAATTATAGAAACATCTAAGGCAGCATAAACCCAACTGTATTAGATTTATTCTTTCCTTGTATTCAGGGAGGAATTATTATAAAGTTAAGATTACATGTATGTAAAACGAAAACTCAGGGCCTGCCACCATAACACACAACCAATCAATCAAAAGTATTTTTCTTTTGTGCAAATGACTTCACATGTTATATATTACCTTGAATGATTTTTACATCAACCATACGAGGTGGAAATGGCTGGTATTTTATTTGATAAAACTGATTCTCAGTCTTTTGTTATTTGCTTATGATAAGAGATAAGGTCAGTAGAGGTAAAGACAGATTGTCTAATTCCAAATTGATTTTTTTTTACTTTAATAAAGAATAGAAAAGTAACATTTTTTGAAAGTCATTCTTATAGCAGGATGTTCTTTAGTGCTCTAACATGGAGATTACTACATACTCACTGTGACTGGATTTCATAAATAGTTCTATGAAAATTGAATTATCTGTCTCATTATCCATATTAAATCATGGAAAACTTAAATACAAGTTATCAAGAAAGAAAAGACATATCTTATTTTAATTCAGCTTTATCTAAAATTAGATAAGGATGGACTAAATGCTGAGCCTTTAGTTCAATCAAAAACATTTTGTTGCGAGAAAAAAACTGATTCAGGTGGTTTATGCTAAAAAAAGAAAAACATTAGAACATATGGGTCTTTTCTTTCTTTTTTTTTTTTTACACAAACTTAGGACAGGAAATGTAAAATTAAATCTGAGACAAAACTCAGCTCTAATCATCTTTTTATGTCTGCTTTGCTTCCTCTTATTGATGACCATTTTTTCTCTACTTTCTGTGGATGTGATTGCAGGAAAGGCCCTGATAGTAACCAATCAGAAAGGCCGACATAGCACTCTTGAACCCCATTTAAAACATACTTTCACGGAAAACTATGATTGGCCAAATTCAGCTATGTTTCCCTTTCCCTGTAAAGGAAAGTTCAGGGTTATACACAGGAAATGTGACAACCAGCTCTTGTTTCTATGGTGTAGAGCGGGGAAGCTTACCACAGGTATTTATGGAATAAATAGACTCTCCAAAAGTACCTATTACAGCATAATATTCTATGAATTGCAAAATTACTCTAGATCAGTTTTCTCTGCTACTTTCAAAGAAGATTTTTTTTAACTCGTTTAAATTTGAATGCCGTCAAAAAGGAAAAGAATTTTATTTCTGTGTTGTTTCTTTACTGTGTTACATTTCACTTGAGAATACTAACGCATACCATATTTTAAATATTGTATAGAACTCAGTCAATGCTTGGATCAAGTGAGTAAAAAATACTATTTAAGGCACATACACATATAATACAATGTTAGGACCTTTAGGCAATAAAAAAAAAATGAATCAGGTGAGGATTCTTTACTCTCTAAAGATTTGTTTATTCTAAGTGATGTGATCTTACAAACATACTAGTCATGATCAATTCAATATTCATTGTTGTCATTTATGATTATAATTTACAATTGTCCTTTACAGTTTTAAAACACCTTGAGGATAGTAATTGATTTATACCCAGAGATGGCCAGTTAGCCATCCAAAATTCAGTCTCCCTTTCTTTAGGAACAAACTTTTATGTTTCTGGAGGTGACCAAAAGCCTAAATATATCATTTTCTGTTCCTTCCTTGGATAGGAGTGGCCAATGACATACAAGCACAACCATGAGTGGAATTTCTGAGAAAATTCTTTAAAAGTGTTCTCACTAATGTTTCCATTCTGCCTGTGACTGAGTAACTGGTAGTGAGTGGACTTATCCTCTTGCTACTCTAAACTGTAAAACCCAGTGTACCACAAACTGATATATTGTTTTTTTTCAAATATCTAGGAATGGAATTGCTGGGTTATAGGGAGGTTTTTTTTATTTTTTTTAAGATTATTTATTTATTTATTTATTTATTTGACAGAGAGATCACAATAGACAGAGAGGCAGGCAGAGAGAGAGAGAGGGAAGCAGGCTCTCTGCTGAGCAGAGAGCCCAATGCGGGACTCGATCCCAGGACCCTGAGATCATGACCTGAGCCCAAGGCAGCGGCTTTAATCCACTGAGCCACCCAGGTGCCCCACAAACTGATATATTAAAAAATGTGGCGGACAGCTTTTCTAATGCATTGAACAACAGATAGAGCAGGGATGTTACCCTTTAGAGAAAAGAACACAGGAGATGACTACCCCATTCTCTAGAATAAGAGACGCACCCTGGGACGCGGAACAAAACTGAGATGGACTAGACCAACCCTTACAAAGAATGAAGGATCAGGGCGCCTGGGTGGCTCGGTGGGTTAAAGCCTCTGCCTTCGGCTCAGGTCATGATCCCAGGGTCCTGGGATCGAGCCCCGCATGGGGCTCTCTGTTCAGCAGGGAGCCTGCTTCCTCCTCTCTCTCTCTCTCTGCCTGCCTCTCTGGCTACTTGTGATCTGTTAAATAAATAAAATCTTTAAAAAAAAAAAAAAGAATGATCAAAGGGTCTCTCAGTAATTTATTTTCTATAAAAACAAAATTTAACAGCTTTTGAAGATTAGCAGCACAATCCAAAAACCCGTAACATCTAGTGCAAAATAAAAAGCTCCTAGTCATATGAAGAAGCAGGAAAATATGTTCCATAATGGAAATGGAAAATTGGTGAAACAGAAAAAGATACAAATGGCTGATGAAAGGTATTTTTTAAAACAGGCTAAGGGAATTATAAAACCCCAGCAGGATAGATAGAAGAGCAAGAAGGAGCACAAGAAGGAGAGGGGGGAAGTGAAGAGATTAGTACAGATTCTACGTACATTAAAATGGTAATAAAAAAATTATAAACAACTTTATGGCAGTCAACCCAACAGCATGGATGAAATGAGCAAACTCTTGAAAATTAAAACCTACTCAACTGACAAAGATAAGAATAGAAAATCTTAATATCCTTATAGTTATTAAATAAATTGAATTTGTACTAAAAACCTTCCAGAAAAAACTCCAGGCCCAGATGGCTTCAATAAGAGATTCTATCAAACATTTAAAGAAAAGTAATAGCAATCTTACACAAATTCTTTCAAATATAGAGGAAGAAAATATACTTCTAACATTTGGAAGGAAGGAAGGAAGGAAAGAATGAAGGAAGGAAGGGGAAAAAGGGAGAAAAGAAGAAAGAAAGAAAAGCTAACTATAAGACCATATCCTTCATGAATATCAATACATTTGGCAAAATGTATGCCAGATTTCTGTACAATGAAAAAAAAATATATATGCACACATACACACACACACATAGATATTGCTAAGGGAAATTAAAAACAATCTTAAAAATGGAGAGATACATCATGTTTATAGATTGGAAAATTTAATATTGCAACAGGCCAATACTCTTCAAATTGATATTTAGATTGAATTAAACCCCAATAAAAATCTCAATAGGCTAGTTTTTTGTTTTGCTTTGTTTTTTTTTTTTAAATTTGACAAATTAATTTTAAAGTAGGGAAATGAAAAGAACCTAGATTTTGTAAAGGAAACCACAGGAAAATGATTTTGCAAATTTATGGCAAACAAAGACTGTTGAACAACAAACACACTAGCCTCCCAAAAAATAACCTGAACTTCATTAAAATTAAAAGACATCATTAAGGAAATGAAGAAAGAAGCCAAGGACTTGAAAAAACATTTGAAATGTTCATATCTAACAAAGGACTTGTATTTAGAATACATAAATAGCTACAACAAATCCATAAGAAAATATCCAAATAGCTCATTTTAAAAAATAGTTAAAAGACTAAATAACTTCACAGAAAGTGGACAGATGGCTAACAATCACATGAAATATATCACTCATCATCAGAGAATTGCAGATTAAAATCACAATGTGATACACTAGAAAGAGTAAAGTTTTAAAACCTGCCAAACCAAACATCAGCAAAGATGTGAACCAACTGGAATATTGTTGATTGAAGTAAAAAATTGTGCTACCACCTTGGAAAACTCTGGCAGTTTTTTTGTAAAGTTAAGCATACTATGATTAGCATTTTCACTCCAAAATGAAGTTTACCCAAACATTTAGATATTTATCCAAATGTCCACAAAAGTATTTGTTCAAGAATATTTGCAGCAACTTTCTAAATAATAGACCCAAACTGGAAACAACCCAAATGTCCATTAATGGAAGAATAGATTAACATTTGATATGTTTATATAGTGGGAAATTACTTAGCAATATAAAAAGCAAAGAAGTAATGATAAATGCAACGTAAAGAAGTACCTAAAATATTGTGCCGGCTGTGTGATCAAAAACAAAAACAAACAAACAAACAAAAAAATAGATTAAACAAACAAAAAATAGATTAAATAAATCTATAGAGTAAGAAATAAAAAGAATGTTGCTATCTAGAGTAGAGACTGATAGGAATCAAGCGTGAGGGAACTCTCTAGAGTGAAAGAAATAATCTATTTCCCTATGAAAGCCAAGGTTTCATGTATAAATGTGTCAAAACTCATCAAATTGCATATTTCATATTTACATGTTTCATTTCTTATAATTTTACCTCATATTAAAAATAAATTAAGCAGCAGACACTATGTCCATGCCATCACCTTTCTTCCCCTTTCCCAGAATGCGTACACGGTGGCTGGAACTTCAACAAGTATCTTGAATCTTGACGTGATGTTGAGTGTGTAAGGCATTGGCTAATGTTGATTTAGCAGAAAAAGAAATAGAGTTTAGGTATCTATTAACCATGCTCTGTTATTTTAGATGGAGCGCTTATTTCAAAGCCTTATTTGTTATTTGGATTTTCTGTTTTACGCAGCTGAACATAATCTTAAACAATACTAGATATAAAGAGAAATTGTATGTGTTTAAATGAGATAAATCTCAAACATCAATTACAATATATCTGTACATAGACTGGACAGAAAGGTGTGTGAGCTCATCTAATTTATGCTCTTTTATTTTGAGGAAAAATGCATATCAAATGCTGCAAAATTCTTAAAACCTGTAAAGGAAACAATAGCTCAAGTAGTTATGAATTTCAATGTCTTCTAATAGAATGGTCCAAATGCCACTTGCTGTAATTGGGGGCCATATTTTGGGGGATGGGACATACAATTCTTGGTGGAAACATAGAATTTATCTGAGTTCATATTTAGTATGGAAGTTTTGAATGATGTCTCCATTTTGTAGGAAGGCCATTGAGAAAAACTGTTTATTAACAGTTTCCTCTCCCACCCTTCCCATAGTCCTTTCTTCCCACCTCTCCTTCCTAATCCTCCCCTCTTTTCCCTTACTTTTCTTTCTTCTTATCCATTTCTCTTTGTTTTACTTTATTTTATTTCTCTTTATTTACTTTCTTTCCATTACAGCTGCCTTACCATAATATTTATTTTACTATAATACTAAGTGGTTTGTTCTAAATAGGTGATTTACCTTAAATATTGGGAGAAAAGTGAGTTCAAGTTTATTTGTGTCAGGATCCTCAGGCAGTGCCAGTTAGCCCAGCCCTGTACCTGAGACCTCATTGATCCAGAGCCCCCATCTGGTATATGGGTTTACATGTATTAGTAATGCAAGTTTAAAAATATTATTTGAAGTTTAGTCCAATATGACTAACTTATTATTATTTATGTTGAACTCCTTTGAACACTATGGAAATGCTATAGCTTGCTTTCGGGATTCATGGACAATTGTGTGAGGAATTGGTTGTGATTATAGTTCAGAATTTTAATACAATTGCTTACAGAGGAAAAACTGCTCTAAAAACTTCACTCTTTATATTTTGGTATTGTTTTGTGTGAAAACATTCATCAATTATTCTGTTTATATTCATTGAACACCATTTGGGTGCCAAGACCTGGCCCTATGGGAGAGAGAGTTCTTGAACTATTTGAAATCTATTGTTGTCACTGAACATGACAGTTTAAAGAAATGGGGGCAGTAAATGTGTGACCTTCCCTTAGAGGTGATGGAAAACCTGTTACAGTAATTGGAGACTATTTTTTTCAAATGTTTACCTATATAAACATGTATTGTCAGAAATAAAGCAAAAGTATTGTAGCATGGTTGTGGCAAATATTGAAAAACTGAAGAATTACAGCTTATATTTTAAATAAATAACACATTTGTTCCAGTAAATAACTTCTACGTACTGAGTCCTTAATTTCATTTGAATTTTTTATTTTAAGATTTGAAATGAAATTGAACTCACTAGTCAAGCAGATCCTTGTTCAAAAAGATTTAACAGTGTTTTTGTGCTGACCTTATCTTTGTTTCTTAATATGAGTAGCTGTAAGAGATTATAAAAATAGTGAAATATGCTTAAAACTGTGAATAGGGATGTTTCAAATGATGGCATAAAAGTTTCCATTAATACTTTATATTTTTCTCATTAATTTAACAACAAATTTCACATCCATTTTCGAGAGATTCTAAAAAGAAAATTTAAATTAGTTAATGTAATGATTTTATTCACTCTTCATTAAGTGTATTTGGAGTGTTACTATTATGCTAAAAATAACTATTAAGTAGAATATGTTAAAATATGTTCTGAAGAAATTGCAAAACGTCACCCAAATGCTCTGAATAAATTCAAAGCTCTGAATGAATTCAAATGACAATCCAGGGTATGAGGAGATTTTGCAGGTTTAATATTGGATCGCTGTTGATCTTTTGGTAATAGTGGAAACTAGAGAGCCCCTAAAAAGGTAAAGGGATGCAAGTGTATTCGTGACATTGAAATGACAGAAACTAGTTAGTTGTCACACTGTGTGCCAGAGATCCTGATATTAATTTATTGAGAGATATTATGAAGACTTATAAGACTATTTATAAACAATTAATAAAAGAAGCTGCAGACATTTGGAACCAGCAGGAGTTTAGGAGGAATAAAACACCCCAAATTAAACTAATTGCTTTTTTTTTTAAAGTATGTTAGAAGAGTAGAGCAAGGGAATCCCATAGTTATAAAGTACATTTTTTTTTTTTGTAAATAAAATCATTTACTATTTTTCACAGACTAATTTCATGGATATGCAAATAAATGAGCTCTGTGTAACAGCGACTAGAGGAATATTTATGTTTTAATAGACATTACAAATCGTGCTGATTAAGTGGTCAATATCAATTTTAAGGGAAAGTTCATTATATCATAAGTCTCTTTCATCAGACCAGTCCTGACCCTACTTATACTTTTGCCATTCACTTTAATGAGATTTTGTCAAACTATGTCAATGCCATGAACCTCAAAATGAAAGGTTGGTACATTGTGTGATATACTCATATATAAAACAAAACTATATAAAATAAAAAATATATTAATGTTATATATTTATATAATAAAATAATTTTCATAAAGCCCTGCATAAGATGTCCAGAATAATTCACCACGTGCATGACAGAATCATGTTTAAAAATGTAGTATAGGGGCGTCTGGGTAGCTCAGTAGGTAAAGTGTCCAACTCTTGATTTCAGCTCAGGTCATGATCCAGGATTGTGGAACAGAGCCCTGTGTCTGGCTCTGTGCTCACCACAGAGTGGCTTGGGACTCTCTTTCCCTCTGCTCTTACCCCCCAGTTGCACTCTCTGTCTTTCCAAAATAAATAAATAAAATCTTTAAAGAAGGAGTATAGCTTCTCTTTGATGGCATACTTCATTTGAACCTTTGAGATCATGAGTATTAAAGGTTACTATGAAACTAGAGTGAGCTCATATAATAGCTTATGTGACAAGATGACTGGTCATCCCCATATCTTCCCACTTATCACATCCTATAAATATTCAGGATTTGAAACGCAAACTTAATAGTATATTTTAAAAATTCAAACAATACGATCTGATAAGAAATGACAGAAAGAGGTGAAAGACAAGAAATATTTATGTCAAGAAAATGAAAAAAAATGGGTATGTTTGCCATAAAAAAATAGTCATGATGTTTGAGGCGATATAGATAATAGTCTTTAGTTTAAGTGTTGTAGTATAGAGTGAATTACATATACTAATATAGAGTAATATAGAGTGAATTAGATGTGCTATATAGAGCACCAGTAGATGGGGAAGAACAGATATAAGAAAGGTAGTTATGGGGATATAACAATACTAACAATAAAAACAGTAACTTAAAAACAAATAGTGCCAATCAAAATTAGTATATTGTTTCATGTAAGGAAGTTTCTTGATCTTGAACAGGTTCATTCAATTGAAGTTAGAAATTTTAGCCCATTCATTTATTGTTTAATTATATTCCTGATATAGGAAATAGGACCCTGATAAAGGGTCCTAAAACCCTTTTAAATTCTTAAGTGATAAGAGCACTTTTTTTTTCTCAGAAGGTGAGAAGCTGTGTGGCTCCTAGATGAGGTCTAGTCATCAGAAAGACCAAGCCATGACTAGAAAGTTGGAATTTTCAGCCCCACCCTATATACTTCTTAAGAGAAAGAAGAGGAGCTGGAAATGGAGTTTAATTAATCATGCCTACTTGAAGAAGCCTCACATATAAAATCCCAACAGTAGTGGGTTCAGAGAGCTCTCAGATAGGAGAATACATCCACACTGGGAGGGTGACACACCCCAGCTCCACAGAGACAGAAGCTCCTGTGTCGAGGACATCCCAGACATTGCCCTAAGTATCTCTTCATCTGGCTGTTTTATCTGTATCCTTTATCAAACCCTTCAACAAGCTGGTAAATGTGTTTCCCAAGTTCATGAGCTCCTCTAACAAATTAATTGAACTTTAGGAGTGGGGCCCTTGGAACCTCTGATTTATAGCCAAATCAGACAGAAGTTGCGGGTAACCTGAGACCTACCACTTGTGATTAGCATCTGAAGTGGGGGGACAGTCTCATAGGCCTGAGCCTTTCACCTGGGGGATCTGACACCATCTTGAAGTAGATGATGTCAGAACTGAGTTAAATTGTAGGACATCCAGCTGGCATTGTGGAAAATCACTTGGTGTGAAGAAAAAAAACCCCACACATTGAGTGACCAGAAGTGTCAGAAGTGAAGTGTTATGTGTGTGTGGTAAAAGAGAAACACAGGCAGGAAGAACTGGGTTTTTCTCTACTTAGGAAGAGACTGGGCTGTTTTCTATTCCATCTTTGACCAAGGAAAGAAAATAATTTGTTGCTCCAGCAGTCAGTCACACTGTCTCCCATTTATGAGAATTTGTAAGTAAAGACAGAAGGAACTGCAAAATGGGACAAAGTCCTAGGAAAAAATGTACATAGATTTTTGTTGTGGATTCAGTCAGAGCCCCCCTGTTTTCCATCTTTCCTGAAACTTGAGTGTTCTCATTTCTGGTCTGTTATTTATGGTTTAAATCTTTAAGGCTTGATCCCCTTGAAACATAATTTTGAGTCTCCAATATTGGCTTTTGCAACTCACATGCATTCCCTTCAAGGAAAATACCTGAACTTTGAGTATTTTAAAATATAGACCTAAAAATACTGGGTTTTTTTGTCTGTTTGTTTGGCTTTTTTGCTTCTTAAAAGAATCTCCAAAGTGGAAGTTCACTTGAATATGAAAAGAGAATAGGCAACAAGTGCTAGTGGAAAACATGGTTAATTTGAAATTTTGATTTACGAGAAAAATATGTACCTACACTTAGGCTATTTTTTAAATCATTCATTTTTCTTCTGTTTCCGTGAAATTTACTAAGAATTATAGTAAAGTGAGTGATGAATTTATGCAGTTTTTGTCTATGGGATGGAGGGAAAAACCCATTAACACTCACCCATAATATCATGTTTCGTTTGCCTTATAACTGCATCAGATATTAAATTAGACCATTTAAAATTTGTTGACTTAACATTCACAATTTCTACTAACACAGTTAGAAACACAATTTCTACTAATACTAACACAGTATGACCCCAGATGTCCATGACCTGCAGTAATTTATGATTGAGCTATGGCACAATCATGAATCAAGGATTTTGAAAGACTGGTGAGTAATACAGCTAATGAAGGAGCCCAATTGAATATATTGCAACCACACCTCAAAGAAGAATAGTTATTTCTAGGTTATTGTAT
Source organism: Mellivora capensis (assembly GCA_004024625.1). Lineage (NCBI taxonomy): Eukaryota > Metazoa > Chordata > Mammalia > Carnivora > Mustelidae > Mellivora > Mellivora capensis. Next base: position 55,573 of record PISX010006961.1, on the reverse strand, counting down.
CTTATGCAGTAGCTTATATAAAGTAAAAAACAAAACAAAACAAAACAAAAAAACCCAAAGCATTGTTTTTTTTTTTGAAAATATCTCTAAAAAGAAAGCCATTGGTAGTGCTCATTAAAGGAATAAAAAACAGGTACAGAAGTCAAAGAAAATGATGATTCTTGGTAAAACATGAAATATTTTGCATCAAGAGTATTCCTCTGTCCTTGGTATTTCCTGTAAATTGGTTGTTGGATCTAGAGGCTTAATCATATTGAGGTTTGATTTTTAGGGAGCAAGACTATTTCATAGATAGTAGCATGTCTTTCATCAAGTGGCGTGCAATGTCTGGTTGTCTCTCTTTTGGGATGTTAGAACCAAGAGCAAGGGATATTCAAAAAAAGGGATGGCAAATAGGAGTTTTCCTTCTTACTTGTTAAACACTTTTATTAATAGAAATTTTCTCATATTTACTATTTTGTTATCAGTGACATGATTTGTGTAAGAAAAATTAAATGGTTGATTTCTTCTCTTTATTTATCTGTTTCAAAATATAGGGTTGGCTTTATAATACCTTCCAAAGGGATCCATTAGATTTTATGTGTGATGGTGAGTATCATTATGAAAGCATGGAATTTAAATACAATTGATGGATTTAAATGCACTGAAATTATATCTGTACTGATATTCATATAATTTCCATCTTTGGTTGGTGGAAGCCTCTTTAAACTGACTCCTGAGTCATTTTGACATGACTCTAGTAGCATTTGACAGTTCCTTGCAGTCTGGTAAAGTAAGGGGACCCAAGATCATCTTGCACATTTTATAATCCAGACATAACATTACTAATTTTCCAACAAATCACTAGTTTATTTTAGTTTCAATTGGATCTCCAAGGTTATAATTTGAGAGCCAGTAGAATGTTTATTGCTACCAGCTTGATCACTATTTTTTTAGGCCTTTTCAGGAGTCTGTGCTATACTATAACATAGAAATGCAATAAGCAAAATCCAAATCATGGAAAAATCAACTAGATAAACAATCTGGCAAATCAACATTTTTTTAGTGTGGACTGACCTCCAGACATAGTTAACAGGCATAGCATAGTAATGTTTAGTATACTTCTCAATTTAAGTCCTCTCAGTTTGATTAAGCATTAGAATACAGTCTAGAATTCTGTTTTGGAGTATTAAAGGGTTTAGAAGGCCTATAAAAAAGGATACCATTAAGCAAAACTTAGTTGTTATTATCCCTTGACTAATACTATAAAAAGAAAGTTCTGTTTTGTGTGTGTGGTAAACTATTTAACAGTGGCCAGGGGATAAGTTCAGATAACACTGAATTCCACATTTTTCTGTGATTACTACAAAATAATTTCTCACTAACCCTGAGTCAGTACACTTTATTTTTTAAATTATGCAATCTAAGACAGAATGCAAAATTCAGGTCATAATGAAATATAAAAACTAAATTTTTTCACTTTTTTAGAATTGTTCTTAAATGCTCTAGCAAATGGTGAGGGTACTCTCTCTAATCTTTTGTTCTTCAGTCTAACTTGCGCAGGACATACAGAGTTCCCAAATATGTCCATAGCTTCCTGTGTCTCTCTGAGTGAGAATGATAAGAATGTTCTCTGGCCTGTCTAGCCTGAAAGGCCATTACAAGGGGCAATCAGAATTTTCAGGGAGCTAATACCTCAGAAACAATCCTTAACCAGTGACAGAGGGGAGGACAGATACCCAAGTTTTCTTGCCTCTCAGTGGTTAATTTATGCATTAACCCATTCCTTATGAGAACCAGAACAACCAGTCCTGTTGATTATGCAAGACTGGAAACTTAAAAATCACCCGTATCAGTTATGCAATTAAACCACAGAACGTCTTCTGACTTGCACACACATACTTCTTTGTTTAGATCTTTCTGCCTGGCTTGCACCAGACAGCTATCTTAAGAAATGAATCAATACAATCACTTGTCACCTTCTCATGTCCCACCCTAAGAACTTTTTTTTTTTAAGATTTCATTTATTTATTTGACACAGACAGAGAGAGATCACAAGTAGGCAGAGAGGCAGGCAGAGAGAGAGCGGGGGGCGGGGGGTGGGAAACAGAGTCCCTGCTGAGCAGAGAGCTCGATGCAGGGCTCAATCCCAGGTCCCTGGGATCATGAGCTGAGCTGAAGGCAGTGGCTTAACCCACTGAACCACCAAGGCACTCCCCACCCTAAGAACTTTTGAGTCCAACCCATAAGCAAAAAATATTGTACATTAGTTTTCCTAATGATACACTACTCAAAACTGTCTATGCAATGTTCTTCCTTGGATGATAGTAAATAATTAAAATTCTGTTTGCTTATACTATAACTTATTTATTTACCTGAAGAGAGAGTGCCTATATGCTAATCTCAATTCTTCACCCCAATTCCTGCTGCATATCTGCTTTTGTGAGAATCGAAACTAAGGCAAATATGATGAAGAATATATTAAAGATTCCATTTCAATTACTGTTATATGCCGGATCAACATAAAATAGAAGAGCAAGAATAAAGAATGAACCTTAAATGTGATCACCTTGTAGTAGCTCATTTTCTTTTTTCAAGCAAACTAACTGAAACTTGTGGAGTTTAAATTTTATGCATGAGATCACATAACCAAATGCTAACAACAAAAATCTAATTCCCTTCCTCAAAACTGTGTCAATGATTTCTTTTAGTGGTGATAGATTACACTCATATTTGACCTAACCTATGATGAAATAAATCTTTACAAGCACTTACTGGAGTTAGCTTAAAAATCCATGAATTCATAATAGAGAGGTTTCTTCTTGAACATAAGGAATCTTGGAGTTTACCATTTCCACTTACTGTATTTGTATCCTCTCAAAACTCATATGTTGAAGCCCTGACTCCCAATGTGATTGTATCTACAAATAGTCTTTAGATGGTAATTAAGTTTAAATGAGGTCATAAGGGTAGGGGTCTAATCCAATAAGACTGCAGCTTTATAAGAAGAGAAAGATATCTCTCTCTCTCTCTGTCCTTGTCAGTCTGTCTTCTCTCTCTTCCCTCACCAAGTAAAGTCACAGTAAGAAGGCAGCCATATGGAGGCGGAAGAGCTTTCACCGGAACCTGCCATATAGGCACACTGATCTCAGACTTCCAGCCTCCAGGACTCTGAGATAAGAAATTTCTGTTGTTGAAGTCACTTGGCCTATGGTATTATGTTATAGCAGTCCAAGATGACTAAAACAACATTTCTAGATTTAGCTCATAAAAACATACCAGGCACAATTTTCCATGTTTTGTTTTGTTTTTTTCTTGGAAACTATGTGTGGGAGAATCCTGGCATCACCACCTAAAGGATAATCACATATTGATCATGAACACCTGTTTTAAAATTCATGTGTTTAATCAATTTCTATTTGTTAAGTCAAAAATTTGGGGGTGTATCTATTATAGTAGTCAGGATTACCTCATAAACTGAAATCAATGCCTTGAAGTAGTAGGGTGCTGACATAATGGACACTAGAAATAGTGTTAGTGACTTAATAGTCATGAAAATGACTATTTTCAGACAGTGAAAATGATGATTTCTGGGCCTGAACAGGTAGAGAGCCATATCATGCAACAACAAAATACTTGGGTCACCAACATTTACGAGGAAGATTACTTACCTACTAGTCTATCTTCTTAGGTACAGAGATAGAAAGCATCTTAGTGATAATGTGTTTTTTATTTTACTTTTTGTTTATCACAAGATATTATAAGAAAATGCAGCACCAGGAAAGAATTGGTCAGTTTGAAAGCAGAGGAAAATGGAATAGAGCAACCCTAAACATTAAAGGTCTCAAAGGATCAGAAAAGTGAATTGTTTCTTCATCCCAAACAGTAGGATATCAAATTGAAACAAACAAACAAACAAACAAAACTTCAGATTTTTGTCCTATAGAAAAACTCAAATTAACTGTGTCTCCCCGCTATGTATCAGTGGTCCCCAGCTACCTTCAGCTATATTAACCTGAAAGAGATTCAGAGAGATGAGAATGTACAGAAATAAATTAGCCTTCAGAATAATGGATAAGAAAGAACTATGGTGTTGTCACTGGCATAAGGTACCAATGCAAGCAAATAGATGAAGAATATAAATTTTTGAACAGTATTTCTAAAAGGTTCCTGAATATGAGTTAAAGAACTAAAAAAACTAGTAACTGTTTTATCATTAAAACAACTTTTGCATGTCCAGATTTACAGTATTAGGAAGTGAGGTATGAAAGCTCTATGTCACTCAAAGGGAAGATACTTACAAATTACCACCTCAGGTATGGGCATGTGAAATAAAGAGGAAAAAGAACTTTCTGGAGAGTGGAGCATGGCTCACAGAGAAAACAGACAGAGGATTTCCTCCCAGAGTGTAGCATTAGTATCTAACCTGGAGATTCCCTCATCACCAGGGCCCAGAGACCTTGTGATGCCTACCTGGCACAGGTTCATCTTGTTACAAGCCAGTGGCTGCCATGTACCTCTCACTAATTTTGTTTTCCAAATGGGAGTATTAGTTATATTCCCCCTGTCTTTATTGTACCTTCTGGTATTGTAGAATGAGAAGTTATAGACAATTTGTCTACTTATATCATTGAACCTGGACTGTGAAGAGTCACTTCTGGACCTGATAAAGAGATGCGTTTTTGTAGTCACCCAGAGCTCCTAGACTTTGAGCTGAATGGAACTTTGGTTTATCTCTGTTGGGTAAAGGAGTGAGTATATTCTGTATGGGAGAAGGTTAAAGATATTTGATACCTCAAAGGGAAGATTATGTCAGAGATTGGATAAATATTCATCCAACCTATTTCCTCTTTCACCAAAGCTCTGAGGGAAATTACATTCTCCAGCTTTCTTTGCACTTAGTTTTGGTCATTTGAGTGGATTCTGGTGAATAGAATGCAACACAAGGCTTAGTCCTAGGTCTGCCTCTCAAAGAGAATGAGTGAAATTTACTTCTATTTTCTGTACCTTACTTTAATCTTTATCTACCCATTTTACTTTAATCCTCATCTACCCATTTGCTACAAAAATAAAAACTCAAGATAAAGTAAAACAAGTGTTCAAAATAAAGTAATTTTTTGCATGTTTTTTTTTTTTTTAAGATTTTATTTATTTATTTGTCAGAGAGAGAGAGAGCCAGAGAGCGAGCACAGGCAGACAAGAGTGGCAGGCAGAGGCAGAGGGAGAAGCAGGCCCCCTGCCGAGCAAGGAGCCCGATGTGGGACTCGATCCCAGGACACTGGGATCATGACCTGAGCCGAAGGCAGCCACTTAACCAACTGAGCCACCCAGGTGTCCCTGCATGTTTTAATTGCAGTATATGAATTCAACCCTACAACATCCAAAAATTATGAGGTACTCTGCAATAAAGAGATCTGTTTAACCCAGCAACTTATTTTTTAATCCTTAAACTCTGTTTTTATATAATACTTTTTAACATACAACAGAAATGATGTGCTGTGGAGATACAGTTCAGAAGGTGTATGTGGGATAAAGATAATCATAAATTTGGAGAAGGTGATATCTTCTATGTTAGTGAACATAGGTCTACGATTTCTTCCATGCATTGGACTGCCCTTTGTTGGTTTGCCATAAGCCCCAGTTCCTGATGATCCATCAAATTCTTCTGAGATGAAACCAAGCTTTAAACTTCTATAACTGAGAAGTTTCTGATTTGGTCACCCACATTCCATAAGTCCTTTCCCTCAGTGTTTAACTCTGCTTCTATGTCCCTTGCATTGACTCTGATAAGATCCATTGTTTGTCACTGGCAGACCATTTAATGCCAATATCATCTGGGTGTTTTTTTGGATATCTAAAAAGAGTTCCAAATTATAGGAAAGAGAACATCCAGTCTACTCCTCAGAGCATTTGGGAACCTCTTAGTGACACTGAGGAGATTCAGAAGAGGAACCTAGAGCAAAGCCAAATATTTATTTATTTATTTATTTATGCCATTTATAGGCAGGACAGTTGTCCGTTCCCCATAATTTGCAGTCTTCCCTGGGAAGTCATCTCTAGGATTTGCTTGAGATTATTGTTTAGTTTATCATACCTCCTGGTCACACAAGGAGTCTCTCCTTGTCTCTGCAGGATTACAAGGTGACAACAGACCCACTCTGGGGTCTGGATAGCTGAACCTTAACTTATATCCTTGAATCTCCTCCTCTATCTCTATTCCTTTTAACTACCTCTTTACAATTTTAGTAACCAAAAGTTTAATGTTTCTTTTTCCTCACACAAACTGTTTGCTGTTTGAAGCTCATTAAGACTTGTCAAAAGAAGTTCTAACACTTATAACAAATACTTACTTACATTAACTCTGGGTAATAATATTTTCCCCCTAAAGGGTAATGACAAATAACGGCCTCCCCTATCTAGAAAGAAGGAGAAGGAACTACAAGAAACACATTAATTTCTACCTGGTGGCTCATTCTTTTTTACGAATTGAATTGTGTCTCCCACCAGATTCATATATTGAAGACTTGACCCCTAGGACTTCAGAATGTGGCCATATTTGGAGACAAGATCTTACAGAGGCCATCATGTTAAAATGGATGAACCTTAATCCAATATGACAAAATCCACTTTTATAAAAAGGGGAAAATTGGTGACAGATATGTACACAGGAAGTATTCCCTATAAAGATAAAGGGAGAAATTGATGTTATGTTTCACAAGCAAAGGAATACCAGTGATCATCAGCAAGTAAGCAGAAGGTAGAGAAGAGGTATAAAATAGATTCTTCCTTACAGACCACAGAAAGAACCAACCATACCAATACCTTGATTTCAGATTTCTAACCTACAGAATTGTGAAACAGTAAATGCCTGTTGTTTAAACCACCAAGTTTGTGGTTATTATGACAGGAAACAAATACACCCTCCCTCAAGGACAGACTGAAAAGCGTCTTGTTAATGCAGCGTCATCAACCACACAACAAACCCTGGATTCTCATATCCTGCTACACACAAATTCCTGCTATCCAGAAGTCCTTGATCTTATGTCTTACCAACACTTTTGTCTGAATTGATTAGTCCTCCATTCACCTTTCCTTTCATCCAACTTTTCTGATCCTCCCTGACTGTGATAGTGGGTGGGTACAGGTGGCTGTGGGTGGGGGGTGGGAATGGGTAGGATGAGGTGAGAAATTTGAAGGGAAGAGCTCACTGTACCCTACCTGTGGAGAGATTACTCTCCTTGCCTTCAGGTTAACTCCTAATGAACTCTTACCAAAGCCACAGTATTTCAAAGAAAAGGAAGATGAGTTTCATTTAGAGATAGGGATGTAAGATAAAGGTATAGACCTCGGAATCCCTGAAATCCTGAGAGAAGATGAGGATTTATAGAATGTCTCTCTATTCAATAAGGAAGATGGCTGAGGTTAGAATCCCATAAACCAACATTTAGAGTGCATGAAAGATAATAAAATGCAAATACAAAATGACATTTATTGTCCTCTTATTAAGTACTAGATACTATAAAGATACTAAGAGCTAACACATCCAATAACTTCTAGATGTCAGGCATCATTTGAAGTCCTTTTCAAATATTACCTCCAAACTCTCTCAAAACTAGGATTGACAAGTACTATTATCTTCATTTAACTGATGAAGAAACAAGATCTCAGAGGTTACCAAGTAGGAAGTGGACGGCAATAAACAAAGATAGGCCCTCTAGCTCTAGAGTCTGTGGTCTTACTGACCACAGAGCACCACTTATAAGTAATGGCTTTAACTATAATCAACAGTAGGTTGGGTGTATGTGAATTTGCATTTGGGACATTCCACAAAATTCAGAAATATTCTATGAGGTAGGTGCTGATAAATTATCCTATTTTACAGACTAAAGCTCAGATAGGTTAAGTAAAATTCCCAAAGGTACAAAAATAGTAAATAGCAATGCTGGGAATGCATGTAGAAGCTCGTGGAATTAAAATGAGGTCTTTAGTTGTATTGCTTGAATAGGATTGAACCAATGTCATTTTCCAGGTTTTGAGTTGTGTATTATTGTTATGTAGGGTGCTATCACAGGGGAAAGCCCAGTAAAGGATACATAGGATCTCTTTGTACTACTTTTTTTTTTACTTTTTAAAAATTAATCTCTTTTCAGTGTAACAGAATTCATTGTTTATGCACCACACCCAGTGCTCCATGCAATGTGTGCCCTCCCTAATACCCACCACCTGGCTCCCCCAACCTCCCACCCCCTGCCCCATCAAAACCCTCAGGTTGTTTTTCAGAGTCCATAGTCTCTCATGGTTCTGTTGACTGTTTCCTTTGCTGTGCAGAAGCTTTTGATCTTGATGAAGTCCCAAAAGTTCATTTTCACTTTTGTTTCCTTTGCCTTTGGAGACATATCTTGAAAGAAGTTGCTGTGGCTTATATTGAAGAGGTTACTGCCTATGTTCTCCTCTAGGATTCTGATGGATTCCTGTCTTACGTTGAGGTCAAAGACCCCACCAAAAAGGAGAATTTCAGACCAATATCACTGATGAATATGGATGCTAAGATCCTCAACAAGATCCTAGCAAATAAGATCCAACAGCACATTAAAAAGATTATCCACCATGACCAGGTGGGATTCATCCCTGTGTTACAAGGATGGTTCAACATTCACAAATCAATCAATGTGATAGAACAAATCAATAAAAGAAGAGAGAACCACATGGTCCTCTCAGTTGATGCAGAAAAAGCATTTGACAAAATCCAGCATCCATTCCTGATTAAAACGCTTCAAAGTATAGGGATAGAGGGAACATTCCTCAACTTCATAAAATCTATCTATGAAAAACCCACAGCAAATATCATCCTCAATGGGAAAAAGCTCACAGCCTTCCCGTTGAGATCAGGAACAAGACAAGGATGCCCACTCTCACCACTCTTGTTCAACATAGTATTAGAAGTCCTAGCAACAGCAATCAGACAACAAAGAGAAATAAAAGGTATCCAAATTGGCAATGAAGAAGTCAAACTCTCTCTCTTTGCAGATGACATGATACTTTATGTGGAAAACCCAAAAGACTCCACTCCCAAACTACTAGAACTCATACAGCAATTCAGTAATGTGGCAGAATACAAGGTCAATGTACAGAAATCAGTTGCTTTCTTATACACGAACAATGAAAATACAGAAAGGGAAATTAGAGAATCGATTCCATTTACTATAGCACCAAGAACCATAAGATACCTGGGAATAAACCTAACCAAAGAGGTAAAGGATTTCTTTGTACTACTTTTACAATTTCTTGAATGTCTTAAATTATACCAAATTTTAAAAGTCTAAATACAATTTTTAAAAAGCAGTGCTCAATTGGAACCCAGTTTCCTCTGACTCTGAAGCACATTTCCTGTCTGCATGACAAATTTTATTTTGTTCCAAGATCAGGAGTGAATAATGGACCAGGATGCAGTTGAGAGAGGAAGAGGAAAAATAAAAACATGTGAAAACCTATAAACAATATGTGACATTGACTGCATATTTTAAATGCATCCTCAGTGTACTAACATTACCCTTCAAGGGGATATCTTAAGTATTTTTATGCCCAGGGAAAATTCAGGAGTATTAAGTCACACAGGCTCCTATAGGATCAGGAACTATCCTCACACCTTCCTTAACTCTACATTTTTGGTCATTTCTATTATAAAAAAGTTCCCTGGAAAAATTTAGAGAACCGTCTCAGGAGCCAGGGCAGCTGAGGTTTCAGGGTTAGAGTAGACTCTGAACAGTAAAGTAAGTAGAACCTTTGGCTGGGAAGGGGAGATGGTTCTTGCAGGAAAAGCCATTTCATAGAATGACAGGTGCAAAAGGCAATTTGCAGTTTGAAAGATCAAGTGGTGAAGGTGTGGGGACCATCTCAGTCCACTTGGGTTGCTATCACAAAATACCACAAACTCATACGTAGGCAACTCATAAACAACAGAAAATTTATGTCTTATAGTTCTAGAGTCTAGGAAACCCAAGATTAAGGTGTCAGCATGGTTGGGTTCTGACCAAAGCTCACTTCTGGTTCAGATGGTGCCACTTGCTGTGTCTACACATGCTGGAATTGGTGAAGGGGCTTTCTTGGTCATTTTTTATAAGCCACAAATCCCATTTGTGGGGATTCCACCCTCATGACTTTATCACCCCCAAAGGATCTCAACACAACTTTGGGGTCTGGGATTTCAAAATACATATTTTGAAGGGATACAAATATTTCATCTGCAGCAGAAATATTCCATTTAATTATCTCCTCCAGAAGTTTGCAGAGCAAAAAGCAGATTATGGGTGAAACTGAAGAAAGGATGATGGGAAGATTGGCAGGGTGAGGGAGAGGGTGGGAAAGGCTTGAGTATGTGACTGTCCTGTAGGGAAAGAGCTTATGGGTATGAGAGATGGAACACCTTGGACTCCAAACATTTTAATAGTTTTGATTGCTGTCCAATTTCCTTTAGCATTTCCTGGATGGGCTATCCCACTGCCAAGGAATATATGGCACTGCCATAGAGATACCAAGAATACGTACACGAATTTGGACTTGATATTTTAACAGCCCTAAATGTCATCCCACAGGTCCCAATTAATACAGTTTTACCCATAACTTGAAAGCCTCACTACCTGCAAGAAAACAATATGCTCTGAAGTAGCCTGTACACACACAGCAGGGAGGGCTTCTATTCGAGTGCTGGTCAAATTCAACTTCACTGGATCTGGCAGGACCTGACCAGATTGTTGCATGGCGGCTGAAGTTTAGGTTGCCTGCTGTTTCTTCCAGACAGCTGTCAAAGCTGATAAAAACTGTCATACTTTCCGGGGCTGTGCAGCCATTAAATAGCAAAAAGACATCACCATAGGAAGTACAGTCAAGAGGCATCACATTTTTGGAAATGGATGGATGGATGGATGCTTTTGTTGTGTGTCTCCTTACAACAACATAAATGTTGGACCATTCCCCAGAGGCATCCCCATCTACCTTTCCCACCTGGAGTTGTTTTGGAGCTTACTGCCTTGGGCAAGTCTGATGTGTTTGATGGGCATTGTACCACTTCACAGGTCGAGAGAGAAAAAAGCCAGGAGGTCGGGTGTGGAAATGTAAGACAGTGTATTTAGGTAAGATTTAACAGCAGAGCAGTTCAGAATGTCCAAATGTACTTGAGTTTCTAGACCTGTCACGAAAAGGGTTTTATTTCCTTTCAAATGTCAAAAATAATAATAATTTTTAAAACAGCTTGAATGACAGAGCCAATGACTGGTTTGATTCAGGTACTGAAACAAGATGGAGTAAAATTGGATAATGCTGTGCTGCCAACCTGTTCTTTTAGATTTGGAAAAAGAAAAATCCAATTTACCAAAACAGTTTTGCAATTCTAGGTTTTTCAAGTTTTTATTAGTCAAGGAGGAGTTGGTCTAAGAAAGAACTTAATGAGCCTTCATAGAAACCATGTAATATTGAAGAAGAGTATGTTTCACAAATGGGATAGGCTCAAACATAATGAAAGTGTCCAAAGCCACAAAATAGAGGAGTGGAGAAATAATTATGTAGTCAGACACTTGTTCTCAAACTTCTCTTCTAGTATCCAATATGGTCCCCCTTCCCTGTTCTTCCCTCCCATCTCTCACTCTTTCTTTATCTTGTCTTTCTGCACATGCATACATTTTTATGCCTACTCAACTCTCTACCACTTCTTCAATTTAACCTTTATATAAGTACATGTAGATTACTTTTTATTTATATTCCATTGGATTCATTGTGTTTTCTGAATCTAAGGACTCATGCCTTTCACCCATTTAGAAGAATTATCAGCCCTGTCCCTTTAAATTTTGAATTTTTTACATTCCCTCTCTTCTTTCCATTGAAGTTCTGATTAGATACATAGTACAGGTTTTTGTATCTCTTACCCTGTCATACTTTTCATTCCTTTGCCCCTCTCCGAGTCATAACACTTCATTTCTTCCCAGCTGGACCTTCCAGTTCACTAATTTTCTCTTAGTTTTGTCCAATCTCAACTCAGCAAAACTAGCTGTGTAAAAAACAATAACTGTTATAACACTACCCTCTTCCACTTTATTTTCATGCTTGTCCCACTTACATGACATCTGAATTTGGTATCCCTATTTTTAGGACTATAAAGTTTTAAAAGACACAAAACACAGGGAAAAAGGAGATGATTAAATTATAGCAATGACAACAAAAGTTATAAATAGAGTGTTATGAGCACACAGAAGAGGGCCTTTCCCTTCCTGCCTGAGGAATCATGTCATGTCTGATACAAGAAGGGGCAAGAAAACACATCTTAAAGTGTAGTGAGAATATTCTAGATCCCGGAAACATTTAAAAAAAAAAAAGGCCTAATAATATATGTCCCCCCCACCCCCACTTCCTTCAGAAAACAATTCTTGAACACCTTCTAAATGCTGGGCTGTGAGGATATAAATTTGAGGTAGAAAGGGTCTCTACCATTTGGAGTTACAGTGCAGGGGTGGGAGGAGAGATGGATATATAATGAGAAATTACAAGTGGTATGGTGAAGGAGACCAGGGGAAGAAGTGCTAAAGTATGGTGAGATGAGAGTTGCATGGTGGTTGCAGGCAACAGGTGATCTAGTGATTTGGAGATAAGTAAGAATTACATAGAGAAAAACATAGAGAAGTGTTGAGTGAGAATAATCCAAACAGAAAGGAATGTTTGAAGAAATTTCAGAATTACGACATTTATGGTAACTTCTGGAATGACAGTAGATAGGTGGATTATGTGAATTAGAGATAATTCCTTAAATTTGTATGGCAAATTTAGACATGACTAGTCCTTTTACATACTTTACACTTTTTCTGTAATGTCTTTGTAGTAGTGTAATATGATAGTAGATAGCATTGTCCCATTGCACAGATAAGAACAATGAGGTTCAGATAGTTACATAAAATTGTTTACATTGTTAATAAATGGTAAAAATTCATATTTATTATGAAAAACATAGCAAACAGATAAAATGTGAATGAGTTTATTTGGTCCAAATTAAATGTCATATTAAGAAAATTGGATAAGAACATGAAAGAAGCTCATTTTAGGTGAGATCGATGTTGACGCAGGAAGGAAGGCCATTCTCTTAATGTCCAAGATATGTTCTGAACAACCAATTTCCCTATGTCTAGAATTTTCTGGGTACACCTTATCAATATTTTCTAAAAATCTGTGGACCTAGATAGAATACTTATCCTATATAAAGCTCAGTGTTTAAACAGAGCAGATGATATTCACAATAATGCATATTATTTTATAAATTTCCTCCAATTCAAACTAATGAAAGTCCAGGTTACCTTCAGAAAAAACTAAGCTCTCCATCATTTCTCTCTTGTATATCTAAATACAAAATGTGTTTTAATTTCCCCTTGCAGTTATATGTTTAAAAAGAGAAGTTAAAAAATGTTTCCATTATCTAAAGTGATCCTGTCTAACTAATGTATTTAAGGAAAATTTTCAAAACAGATTAAATGTGCTTTATACAATTCAGGTAAAATATATTAAAACATTTTTAAAACATTTGGAAAAAGGGTCTCGAGTAAGCTTCTCCTTCCCTCCACCCTTGGTATCTGGTAGAGCAGGACTTTGTCTTAATTCTTTTTCTCACATATCGTTTTATGTACTTAGAAGAAATCTCTGTTAATCTAAATGAATTTAACAAATGGATTTAGCAGATGAACAGATGCACTTAAAATATAACAGATGGGTCTTCATTTTCTTAGGTGAGATGATCTATATCCATTTTATCAAGTTACAAGGATGCTGGAATATGAGGCTTAAATGGTACAAAAAATTAGAAAATATTGATGTTATCGTGCCATAGATTAAAAGGACTTTAATGTTTTATTAAAGCTGAAATATACATATTGTGAGCACTTGAAAACTTTTTAAAAAGCTATATTGGTAAGAATCATAAGTGTAAAAGGAATCAGCAAGCTTACACAGCACTTGGTATTTCCAAAATATCTCATAAATTATGAACAATAAGATTAGTTTCTGTGACCTTAACAGATGTGTGACTGTTGTGGTGGATAGGAGGAAATTATTAAAAGTATATCATTAAAAAGCTTTAGTCATTAGAATAGTCATGTCAAAATGGTTAAGCAACTGGATGAAAATGAAGCAATGTCAGAGCTCAGATTGTAACCTGGGTCCCTTGAGCTCTGTTCTAGTTAAAAGAACTATCAATAGTTCAGGAATTAATAATACCTATGGAAGGTTGCCTACAGTACTGATAGTATTAGAATACTAGTTCTCATATCCCTTTCTCCTAACACTGCTTCTCAAAACATGAGATCAGCAGATTGCTCAATCATTAAAACTTGTGAACTTTTTCTCTATTTTTTTGTCGTTTTGAGATGTTTCATTGTATCTTTAAATAAGCCTAAAATACAAAATTAATTTGAGTACTTGAAATTCAATTCCAAAAATGTACCAAAACTCTAAAATATATGTGGAACTTGAAGATTTGCCACAATAATATTTTCACCATTTTATGTTTAATTTAAAATTAAGATACCTAAAGTACCTAGGAATTATGGCTAATGTAGTTTTTTTCAAAAATATAATTAAAAATATTTAAAATTCAGTAAGTACATGTAAATCACTGTTTTATTACATACTTGTTTTATCTATAACAAAACTTTAATTTGTGGGAACTGGGTAGCTCAGTCAGTTAAATGTCTGCCTTTGGCTCAGGTCATGGTCCTGGGGTCCTGGGATCTAGCTCCAGAGAAAGCTCAGAGAGGAGTCTGCTTCTCCCTCTGTCCCTCTCCTCACTTGTTCTCTCTCTCTCTCTCTCGCTCAATCTCTCAAATAAATAAAACCTTAAAAAAACACTTCAGTTTGGAGGATTTGTTTTTTTGAAGGAGTTTAGGTACTGCTAGATAAACTAACAACCAAACCAGAAATTTTAGTTGCTTCACAAATAAAAATGTTTGTCTATTACTGTATAAAAAACAATGCCATACTTTTGTGGCTTACGACAACAAACATTGAATTGTTCAACATTCTTACCACAAATTCCAGCAAGTCTCAGATGTAAGGCTCATTTCTGCTCTACACAACTGGAACTAGAAGATCAAGGGTGTTCTATTTACATTTTATGGCACTGTTTCTGGCTACCAGTGTGGTACTCTGTTTCTTCTCCTTGTGGCTTTGTTTTCCACATGGTCTCTAATCATTCAGAGTATCAGCTCATGTTTCTTTACATCACGCCTGGCTTCTAGGAGGGTAAGATAGTGGTCCTGAACTTTAGAGAGAAGAACAAAACCAAAGGAATCACAATTCTAGGTTTTAAACTATACCCCAAATCTATAATAATCAAAACAGTTCACTTATTTGTGGAGCATAACAAATAACATGGAGGACATGGGGCGATGGAGAGGAGAAGGGAATTGAGGGAAATTGGGGGGGAGATGAACCATGAGAGACTATGGACTCTGAAAAACAACCTGAGAGTTTTGAAGGGGTGGGGGGTGGGAGGTTGGGGGAGCCAGGTGGTGGGTATTATGGAGGGCATGCATTGCATGGAGCACTGGGTGTGGTGTAAAACTATAAATTCTGTTATGCTGAAAAGAAATGAAATAAAAAAAAAACAGTGTGGTACAGTCACCAAAATAGACACATAGATCAATGGAACAGGATTAATAGTCCAGAAATAAGCGCATACACATATGGTCAATTAATCTACAACAAAGGAAGCAAGAATGTACAATGATGAAAAGACAGTCTCTTCAACAAAGCCTCTTCAACAACAAAGACAGTCTCTTCTTTCTTAAAAGAAAACATGTAAGGTAAATGCTTGGACATTGGCCATAATATTTTTCTACTTCTGTCTCCCCAGACAAGGAAAACAAAAGCAAAAATATTTTTAAAAAATAGGAATTAAAAAATTAAAAAGACTGAATAACAGAGAAAAACATCAACAAAATGAAAAGCAACCTACTGAATGGGAGAAGATACTTGCAAATAATATGTCTGATAAGAGTTAATATTTAAAATATATAAAGAATTCATACAACTCAATACCAAACAAACAAAAATAAATATTCTGATAAAAAAAATGGGGAGAGGACCTAAATAGACACTTTTCCAAAGAAAACATATGGATAGCAGTGGGCACATGAAAAAATGCTCAACATCACTAATCAAAAGGCAAGCGCAAATCAAAACCACAACATTTTATCACCTCACAGAATGGTTAGATCAAAAAGACAAGAAATAGCACGTGCCAGTGAAGATGTGGAAAAGGAAACCATCATGTACTGTTAATAGGAATGTAAATTGGTGCAGTCACTATAGAAAATAGTATGCAGGTTTCTCAAAAAATTAAAAATAGAAATACCAAATCCTAGCACCTAATCCAAAAAGATATATACACTACTATCTTTATTGTAGCATTATTCACAATAACCAAGATATGGAAGAAACCTGAACATTGATAGATAAAGATGAATGTATAAAGAATATGTGATACACACACACATATACATACATACATAATGGAATATTATTTAGGCACAAAAAAAGAACAAAATCTTGCTGTTCGTGACAATGCGGATGAACCTAGAGAGTACTATGCTAAATGAAATGTCAGACAGAGGAAGACAAATACCATATGATTTCACTTTTCAAAAACAAACAAACAAACAAAAAACAGAAACAAACTCATAGGTACAGAGAACAAACTGGTGGTTGCCATAAGGGAGAAAGGTGGGCAGATGCACAAAATAGGTGAAGGTGCTTAAGCAGTAAAAACTTCTAGTGATAAAATAAATAAATCATGGGGATGAAAAGTACAGCATAAGGAATATAGTCAATAATATTATAACTTTGTATGATGACAGATGGTAGCTACATTTCTTAGGTCAGCATTTTATAATGTATCTAATTGCTGAATCACTATGCTATACTCATAAAACTAATATAATATTGTGTGTCAAATAACCTTCCAATTAAAAAAACAAAAACCAAACCAACCAACCAAACAAACAAACAAAAACAGTACTATTAATCTTATAAGGCTTAGATTAAATGTCCTAAATGATAAATTCTCTTGTCTTTTGTTCACCAAATAAATTTGCAAGACAAGGTGAGATTCTACTTCTTGATGGTAGAAGTGGAAAAGTCACATTACAAAAAAGGCATGATTGGGCATTAGAAATAAGGAAAATTCTCCGGGGCACCTGGGTTAAGTTGGTTAAGTAATCTCAGGGTCCTGAGATCAAGCCCTACATCAGGCTCCATGCTGAGTTGGGAGTTGGCTTGGATTATCTCTTCCTCCTCCCTTCCCCAGCATCCTCTCTCCCCCTCTCAAATAAATAAATAAATAAATAAATAAATAAATTAGACATAAGGGAAGTTCTCAATTCAACAATCTATGTCCCTAACATAAAAGAAAAAAATAAATAAAAGGACACAATAAACCCAATATAAGCAGAACAAAGTAATGACAAATATCAGAAAAAGAATGAAATTAAAAGGAAAACAACAAAGAAAATTGATTAAAAAAAAACATCAAATATATTGCCAAACCTCCAGTAATACTGAAGTAAACAAATTGAGATAAGGTATAAGTCATCAATAATAGGAATGTGAAAGGGGTAGCACTTCAGATTCCATAGCCATTAAAAAGATAACAAGAGAATATTAATTTTACACTTATAAATTTGACAACTTAGGAGAAATGGATTAATTCTTTGAAATCCACAAAGTACCAAAATTTAAACAAGATGATTTACATAATCTGAAAAGCCCTAGAATCTTCTAGAAATTGAATTATAATTGAATGTCCCATAAAAAGGCACAGGGTTGCAGATTGGATAACGACAGGACCCATCTATATGTTGTCTACAAGAGACCAATTTGTAACCTAAGGATACACTGAGACTGAAAGTGAAGGGATGGAGAAGCATCTTTCATGTCAATGGACCTCAAAAGAAAGCTGGTGTAGTCATTCTGATATCAGATAAATTAGATTTTAAACTAAAGATTGTAGTCAGAGACAAAGAAGGACATTACATCATTCTTAAAGGGTCTATCCACCAAGAAGATTTAACAATTGTAAAAATTTATGCCCCCACTATGGGAGCAGCCAACTACAGAAGACAACTGTTAATCGAGATAAGGAGTCATATTGATATGAATACATTAATAGTAGGGGAACTTAACACACCACTCTCAGTAATAGACAGATCATCCAAGCAGAAAAATCAATAAAGAAATAAGAGCATTGAATGACACATTGGAATGGACCTCACAGATATATACAGAACATTTCACCCTAAAACAACAGAATACTCATTCTTCTTGAGTGCACATGGAACTTTCTCCAGAATAGACCACATACTGGGTAAAAACTCAGGACTCAAATGATACCAAAAAATTGAGATTATTCCCTGCATATTCTCAGGCCACAATACTTTGAAACTGGAACTTAACCACAAGAAAAAGTTTGGAAAGAATGCAAACACCTGGAAGCTAAAGACCACCTTGCTTAAGAATGTTTGGATCAATCAGGAGATACAAGAGGAACTTAAACAATTCGTGGAAATCAATGGGAATGAAGACACTTCAGTCCAAACCTATGGGATACAGCAAAGGTGGTCCTAAGGGGGGAATACATAAAAGTCTTCTCAAAAATTATGGGGACCCAGGAGGCATAGTCGCTTTTTTGTGTTTTGTTTATTTTGTTTTGTTTTGTTTTTTGATTTTGGTTCTGGTAGTGATGTCAGGGTCCTGAGACAGAGCCCTGCATGGGGCTCCTCAATGTGAGACAGGGCTCCAAGCTCAGTAAGGAGTCTGCTTAAGACTCTCTCCCTTTCCTTCCCTTCCCTGTACACCCTGCATGTTTGTGTGTGCACTCTCTCCCTTTTTCTGCCTATAAAATAAATTTTAAAAAAGTCTCCTCAAAAGTTAATCTTTAAGCTCAGATATTTTTATAAACAAATTCTACATAAATGCAAAGAATTGCTACAAATTTTATAAAATCTCTTCCAGAAAACATAACAACAAGGAACATTTCCCAATTAATTTTATAAGGCCATTGTTACCTTAATACTAAACAAACAAACAAATAAAAATAGTACAAAGAAATGGAAACTATAGATAAATATCTTTCATCAATTTAGAAACAAAAATTCATGAAAAAAAATAACAAACTGAATCCAACAGTGTATAAAAAGACTTATCCAGTATGACCAAGTGAGATTTATTCCAAATATTCAAGGCTGATTTGACATCCAAAATTCAATCAATGTATTTCATCATATCAACAAGCTAAAGAAGAAAACTCAATGATCTTATCCACTGATAACGTTCCAAACCTAAACATGATAAAAACACTGAGAATGTTAACAATAGAGAAGTATTGCCTCAATTTGATAAAGAGCATGTATGAACCACCTAGACCTATCGTCATAGTTGATGGTGAAAGACAGACTATTCTCTAACATAAGGCACAATGAAAGGATGTCTGGTCTCACTAGTATTATTCAACATAGTATTGAAAATTCCAACCACTTTGATAAAAAAGAAAAACAAGTAAGTGATATATCAAAAAGGAAGAATTAAGTGTCTCTCTTGGCAAATGAACTGATTGTGTACATAAGTAATCATTTCCAAGGACTGAACAAAAATACCTTCTAGACCTAATATGTGAGTTCAGCAAGTTTGCAGGACTCAAGACCCATGTGCAAAAATCAATCATACTTATGTATGCTAACAATGTACATGTAGAAACCAAAATGAAAAACAGAATACCATATACATCTCTCCAAAGAAAATGAAATATTGAAATTTGTATTTGGCAAAACATGTACAGGATCTATATGCTGAAAATGACAAAACCACTGTTGGAAGAAATCAAAGAAGACCTAAATAAATGGAGAAACATACTGTTTATGAATTGGAAAACTCAACATAGTAAAAATGTCTATTCTTCCCTCATTTGTCTCTAGATTTAATAAAATTCCTACCGAATTCCAGCATGAATTTTTATAGAAATAGACAAGCTTATTCGAAAATACATATAGAAAAGAACAGGCCCTGAAGTGGCAAAACAATCTTGGCAAGTAAGAATAAAGTGGGAGGAATCCCTCTACCTGATGTGAAGGTTTATTATATAGCTACAGTGATCAATAGAGTATGCTACTGTTGGCAGGATTGACAAATGGATGACTGGAACAGAATACAGAATTCAGATATAGTACCAGACAAATATGCTCAACTGATTTGAAAAAAAAATGCAAAAGCAGTTCACTTTAGAAAATATAGCTTTATCAACAAATGTGTTGGAGCAACCAGACATTCATAAGTTTAAAAAATGAGCCTTGACCAAAATCTCATGCCTTATGCAGAAACTAATTCAAAATGGATCATGGACTTAAATATAAAGTATAAAACTATAAAACATTTAGAAAAAAAAAAACATTTAAGAAAGTATTTGAGCAAAAAGTAGGGAATGAGTTCTTAGATTTGACACCAAAAACACAACCCATATAAGAAAAGTTTGACAAATTTGATCTCATCAAGATTAATAACACTTGCTCTGCAAAAGCTTAAAGATGAAAAAACAATCTATAGATTGGTAGAGAATATTTGCAAACCATATATTCACCAAAAGTTTAATGTGTAAAATATGTAAACAACTCTCAAAGGTCAATAGTAATGAACATTTCACTGAAAAGGATATACAGATGGCAAATAAGCATATGAGGTGTTCAATGTCATTAGCCATCAGGGAAATGCAAATTAAAACCACAATGAGATACCACTACATACTTATCAGGATTATAAAAATTTAAAAAAATGATAATATCAAATCCTGGTCAGAATGCAAAGAATGTGTCACTCATTTCTGATGGGCAAATAAAATGATACAACCATTCAGAAAAACTTTTACATTTTCCTTTAAAAAATCTAAACATGAAACTACCACATGTCTTACCAATTGCAATCCTGGCCATTTCTTTTGGTAGAATGAGCACTTATGTTCACACAAGAATCTGTATGAAATATTCTTAGCAGCCTTATTTATTTATTTAGCCTTATTTATTCCTAAACTGGAAACAATCAAATGCCCTTCAGTGGATGAATGGTTAAACCTGGTGTAGTCATACTATGGGATATTTCTAAGCATGAAAAAAAAAATGGTTCTGTAGATATACACAACAATGTGGATCTATTTCCAGAGAATTAAGTTAAGCAAAAAAATGCCACTTCCAAAAGGTTATACACTGTATGATTCCATTTATAAAATTTCCTTAAAAATAACAAAACTTCAGGGGCACCTGGTGGCTCAGTCAGTTAAGCATCCGCCTTCAGCTCAGGTCATGATCCCAGGACACTCTTTCTCTCCTGCTTACCCTGCTTGTGCTCTCTCAGGCTCTCTTACTCTCTCAGATAAATCTTTAACAAAAATAACAAAACTTCAAGATGGAGAACAAATTAGTGGTTTTCAGAGATTAGAGGCAAAATTGGGAAAGTGTAGGAGAGTATGTCATAAAAAAGACAACATTAGGTGATGGAACTGTTCTGAATCTTGACTGTGGTTGTGGTGACATGAGTCTACACATATGATAAAATGCATACAACTAAACACACACGCACAAACACAGAAGTAAAACTGTTGAATTTATATGCTGTTGGTAGATTATATGGATACCAGGGTCCTCTTTGTAATATTACACTACACTCCAGCAAAATGATACCACTGGGTTAATGGTAAAATGCACAAGGAATCTCCTTGTATTGTCTCTTATAATCGGTATGCATCTATACGTGGGAGATGCTAGGTGGGAGGAATTATTGTGACCCCCCCCCTACATTTGGAAACGACCTACCAGCAAAAGTTTCTCTCTCACTTATGCAAATCCCAATATTGCTATGGGCATTCATGATTAGCAGAGACTCCCTCCAAGGGTGATATAGGCTTCTTCATTCTTGAGACTCCAACATTTTCAACACGAAGCTTAAACATGAATCATCCAAGTAGACTGTATGTATGACATGCATGTATGATAGAGCTTGGCAGATTTTCATGGGACAGGCCTAAAAGTGTCCAAATTTGCTTTCCATTTTTTCTATTATTTTGAGAAATTTCTTTCTATATTTAAGATAATAATGCTGTCTGATGAATGATAATTTCAACACTTAAAACCCAATTCCAAAAGTGAACCAAGACTTGTCAAAATGCAAAGCTCAATTATTTGACATAATAAGATTTCTCACTATCTATATTTAATTTAGGATTAAAACCTGTGATTTTCAAAAGTATAGTTTTAACCAATCCATTGACTGGATCCTGCATTTCACTGAAGAGAACCCCATTATTTGCCAGTACATAGCTACAACTAGGACAGGTAATGTAATCCTATTGTGCTGAAGAAGCTGCAGATTTCACAAGCTGTAGTGATCAAAGAACTCTCCCACTCAACGGTTTTGGACACAGATCATGTTGAAATTTGGGTCTAGGGTCATTCTATATCTTCTGCCTTAAAAAAAGACAGAGAGTAGTACCTATAATTGGGTAGTGATCTAGTTTTCTAGAAATACCTACAATTTGAGAAGCACAAGATGTACTTCAGCAACTCTAAATGTTCATGCAAGTATCTCACATTATTGCTACTATGCTAAAGAGCTGCATATCACATAAGGAAGTCCACTGGAAAATCATCCCATTATATTTAAATAAGAACTATAAATCTAGAAATAAGAATTATTAAATTTTAATATATTATTGCATGAGAATATTTTTAAAAGGCTTTTAACTCGCTAATAAGTAAGACAAACTTGATTTTCTTAGGTAAGGGGTAATGGTTAACTAGAGTTTTACATAGTCATAAACATTGACTCCTAACATTTGTCGGCATCTAAAACAAGAGAAATACGCTATTTATAAGAACCATCATCAAATTTGTGTTCCCATTTTGGGTCACAGGAATCTAATACCTATATTTCCAGTGCTAAAATATAATTACATGAGTGAGTGCTTTAATAATCCTTTTCCATTATAAACAAATATGGGATGTTTACATAACTTGAGGCTAAAACGAATCCCAACCAAAATTCAATTAGGTAAAAACTGTGGTAATTATATGAAGTTTCAATAAATATTATTCATGTAGAGGATCTTAGCCTCTCTCTCAGTTGTGCTTATTATAAATCAAGGAGCCAGAAAACATTTCAAGATGCCAAACAGATATACTGAAACATTTAAGCCAATAGTTCAGAAGAAAATGAATATATACCTACCTACTTTAAATGTTTGAAAACTTGCATTAAATAATAAGACTCAGATTTAAGGAAAAAATTCCAGCTAGGAAAACAAATTGGTAGCACTGAATTTTAGTTTTTATTCCAAAGACAGTTCCCTGCCTAATTTATAATGCCACAATGAAATATACACAAAGCAAAAATAGGTAGACACCTAGGTGAAAAACAAAACAACCATCCTCTGTGAATGCCTGCATTAAAAAAAAAAAAAAAGCCCACATTACCAATATGTACTTCACTAAATTGAATATCATTTTACCCACTAAAGGAATTTATCCTTCCAAAGTTATCCCATTTCACGTATGTCTCCAGATTTCATTATCAAGACTATCCCAAAAGGTAAGCTAAGTGGTCACATATTTAATATTAATTGAGATCTGGTATTGAAAGGCATTATTTTCAAAATAAGTCCTCCATCTGCCTTCCAGAGTCTGTGAAATTACATTATTTCAGGTGTATCCTTTACTTACAGTCCTCATATTTCAAAAATCACTGTTAAAATACAATTAACACTGAAGGGGATTTTGGATAATAATTTTACGATATCTCTCTAGGGAGATTCTTACAGAATTAAACTTGGCCAAAATCTTTGAAACACCTTTAAAAGATTATATTTGGGCATAAATATACATAGTGAAAAACTATTAGAAATATGAAATTAGCTTTATGTAAGATCTTTATATACCTTTCTTAGCCCTTACAGATCAAATAGATGGGGATAATTAGAAAATCTGAGTATCATATTAGCATATTTCATTTAATTTTTGTGTAAAACTTTGTATTCCACAAATAGAGCATTCTGACACTGTATCAGTCAGCTGCTAATGGCTAAAAAACAGTTCAAAATCTCACAGCCATATAAAAATGAACATTTATTTCTTATGTCTTCAGATCACATGGAATGATTGTGTTAATTTTTCCTGTACTCATTTTATACATCTGTAGGTTGGCTGGGGGTCAGCAAATTTAGGGTAAACTTGATTGAGATTAGAATCTTGAGTCAGTTGGTAGGAATACAAGTTGGTGCAGCCACTTTGGAAAACAGTGTGGAGATTCCTTAAGAAATTAAAAATAGAGCTTCCCTATGACCCTGCAATTGCACTACTGGGTATTTACCCCAAAGATAGTGATGTAGTGAAAAGAATGGCCATATACCCCAATGTTCATAGCAGCAATGTCCACAGTCGCCAAACTGTGGAAGAAGCCAGGATGCCCTTCAACAGACAAATAGATAAAGAAGATATGGTCTATATATACAATGGAATATTACTCAACCATCAGAAAGGATGAATACCCAACTTTTGTATCAACATGGACAGGACTGGAAGAGATTATGCTGAGTGAAATAAGTCAAGCAGAGAGAATCAAGTATTATATGGTTTCACTTGTGGAGCATAAGGAATAACATGGAGGACATTGGGAGATGGAGAGGAGAAGTGAGTTGGGGGAAATTGGAGGGGGAGACAGACCGTGAGAGACTGTGGACACTGAGAAACAAACTGAGGGTTTTGGAGGGGAGGGGAGTTGGAATTGGATGAGCCTGGTGGTGGGTATTATGGAGGGCACATATTACATGGAACACTGTGGAACACTGAAAAGAAATAAAATAAAATAAAATGAAAAAAAAAAAAAAGAATCTGGAGTCAGGTCTGTTTCATATGTCTCTTAGTCTCTTTGGACCCACAGGCTAGTCAGCATGCTTTTTCATGGCAACGGTAGTAGCAAAAGTGGCAAGTGGAAACTAATACTTATTAAGGCTTAATGTTGTAACTTGTGCACTGTCATTTCCACCTGCATTCCATTGACCAAATAAGCCAGGTTGGCCCCCAATTCAAGAATAAGGGTATTCATACTCTACACACTTTTAGCCAAAGCAAGTCATGGGACTAAATTCAACATCAATCAAGCAGGGGAGTAAAATTCTCCAAAGGTAGTATAGATTAGAGGTGAAAGGAGTGTATATTTTTGACCATTAGTATACTCCAAGTTCCTTTTTAAGCATCATGGAGTATTCATGAATATTAATCATGAGCTTCACAACAAGGTGTGTCTCAATGAATAACTCAAAGAAGAAATATTACAGGTCACCTTTTTTTTACCATAAGGCAATATGACTGGACATAATTCACAAAAAAATTATGCCCAAAAAATAAGGTCTAAAGAACATCATAACTGATTCTCTATGGTAAGAGAGTAAAAGGCTCTCTCAGAGAATCACTGTGTTTCAAGAAAGCTGTTGCATGGTCAAAGCCTATGTTTTATTTACACTGATCAAGTGCTCCACTGAGAGTTAAACTTTATCAGTTAACTATAAAGAAAAACTTAAGTGAGATGCCTAAAAATACAGTGAGCTTCTGGGGAGACGGTGTTTTCCCTGTCATGGGAGAGGATCTGCAATGTTGATTCAAATGGTAAATTGTGCTATGATAAAGTGTCTTCAGTCCACAACAAATAAAAACAAAGTGACTTTTCTATAAAGACAGGTATGCTTAATTTCAAGGACTGCTTTTTATTATGAGATTCAATTCTTTCTATATCTAATAGTTAAGCTGCCCTTTCCATTTTAATGAAGTATTTGTGATTTCAGAGGACAGTATTTTTTTTTGAAACTTGTCAAATGTTATGAAATTTTATATGTTCCTGAAACCCAAATATCTAAGAACATTCATACAGAGTTTTTATACCTTTTCTCTTTGAGTTCTCAGGAAAGGAAAGAATTGGGTGGTTCAGCTCAGTATTGGATCTTTGGCATCAGCAGTCAGTGATTGTTTTGAATAAAAGACATAACAAGAACACAATGCTGGCAGAGACCTTTTAGAAGCTCACCAATCTGTTTTTCCCGTCTCCTAGGGAATAACTGCCCTACCTATTCCATTCTCCTCACAGTCAGGTGTATTCATAGACAGTGGTCATCCTAGAATGTAGGTGGAAGCAAAGTTTGACACATCCAGAATTGGCCCTTTAAGTTACCTGATGCAAGAGTATCTATAGCTCTCTTTCTTTTTGCACTTCCTGGCCAAATCTATTTATTTTTACACTTTTATTTCTTTATTAATGTGGACAGAGCCACATGAGTTAGTTGCTGAATATCCATGTTCCAGACAGCATTTAGATAAAGACATTGGCTCTTGTACTGATTAAAGAACCATCTGGTCGCTGGGAAAATGATATAAAATTTTAGTTTAGGCTGAAGGAGACCTACTAAGGATGTACTGAGTGTCTCTTAGAACTCTAGCAATGGCCAGAGGATCTGTAAGACAGAGATGACTATTTTTCTCTCTGGCCTCTGCTCTGAATAATTGCCTCTTTAGAAGATTAACTTGAAATTCTTCTTAAGAAAAAGACTCTTAAGTAACTTTTAAAATAATTTTACTAGTTATGTCATTATGCCTAATAATTGAGGAAAAAGATACTGATTACTATTCTGCCAGTGTGTTAAGGATAATAGTGAAAGAATTTTAAAACTGTTTTTAATGAACTACTACAGGTGATATAGCTACAGAACTGAAAACTCTAAGTGGAAATCACAGCCTTATGATTTCTTGTTTCCAAAAGGTTTTAGGCTCAGTGAATTGTCCATTTCACTGAAATCCTGCTGAACAAATGCACAGTGTTCCTTGAATAATGTCTTTCTGAGTTTATGTAATAGTCCCAGTTTCAATATAGAGATTACTTCTGAATCCCATGTTAGTATGGATTTTACATTATGTTGGATGTCTTCTCTTTCTCTCTCTGTCTCTGTTCCTGCCTCTCTCTCTTTCTCTCTCTCTTTCCTTCTCTCTTTCTCTTTCTTTTAATTCTGGACATGGAAGAGCACCTTCCCTTTTAATTACCTGTCAAATTCAACTCAATGGAAGCATTCAAGAAAACTCACACCTGTTAAAATACTGAATATCATGTACCAAAGAGTATCTGTTCTTAGCCATATAGTCTGCCTTCCTATGATTGGGTAGTTATAATGGGACAAGAATTGGGTCAAATTGTTATATCTTCTCCTCTCTCAACTAATTTACCAACTTGATTTCCATTATTTTTAGGTTGAAATATTTTTGTTTTCATTTTCATCAGATTCTAAATTCTCTCATCATATGCACATGGACTAGGATTTAGTTTTGAATATGTACAAGCCCTGCTTAGAGGAAATTTCTAGACTATTTTATATACCAATATTCTGAAGTAAATATGCTCAAGTTTCTTGTTCAGCAGATGATCACTTAATGATGTTGAAAAGAATAGCCTGATAAACCAGATAATTTTAGGTAATGATTTTGTGGCTACAAAGAATAAATCTCTGGCATGGCTCATGACTGAAACACATGATCTTCGAGCAACATTTTTCTAACCACATCGGAGACCCAGACTACCAAGAAGAGCTGTCATTTACTGAGGGTCTGATACTTCTAAGTCATCTTCAACCATCTCTAATTTGATCACTTTCTATGAAATATGTACTATAATTCCTGACATGCAGATGAAGATATGGGAGAACAATTTCTTCAAAGTCATAGAGACATTAAATTACTCAGCCAGGATTCAAATCCACTTCTGCTCTTTTTCCCATACTACCATGGAGAATATCTGACAAAATCATACAATGATAAGGTGGCTAAAGTGTTGAGACAAGGCAGCGCTGGTGTTTATTTGACTGTGCAGAGACCTCTTCCATAGAACCATGTGCAAAGTATATTTTTCTTTTTAAAAACTCCAGGTATCATATATTGTGGATTTAAGTCAAAGTGGCATATAAGGTGACATGCATTTTTCTATATAAACATTTAGTTTTTGGTCATATATAGATTTACTCATCCAGCTGCTCCTCCCAGCAGTTGCAGCCTGAAGGCAGAGATGATTAGACTCCAGCTCTCTCTCCATAAATAAGTTCTTAGCCATTGACAGGAGGTCAAGAGGTGGGTGGAGGACTAGGTTGAAGCCTTAACCAGCTTTATCTTGACGTCTCAGTACCATAAAATGTCTGACTTGGAAAGAAGTTGAAGATCACTGTTGAATTCTCTCATCCTGGAGAGAATATTCAGGGCTAAAAGGCAATGTGCGCTATGCTCAAGACCACATCTTAAGTTAAGAGCGAAGCTCAAGTCACTAAACAACTTGTGAAATGCTCTTTCCAATCTCCATTGAGATGTGTTGTCTGGATACTGAGAAAAAGGCTTATTACTCTGTGTAAGTTGTTTCATTTTTCCACATGCGTTTCATGACTGGTGGGAGTCACATGAGCTAGGAAAGGCAGATGCTGAAACTTGGTGTGTGATGAGCAGCTTGCTAGAAGTACGTATGCTTTATTTATTACTTTTATCACAATTCTTGGCATTTTTTTTTTCATAAATGAATCATGAACGTCAAGGTTGATGGGATTTTACCAGCCAATTCTTGGGAACTCTCAAGATAGCATCACTCAGGATCTTGTGCAAGAGTTGGATTTTTACAGGATGTTCCACTGTGTAATATGGCAATGATGGAGGTGATTTTAATGTAGGGATTGGCAGGTTGAACCCTGAGCTTATTAGTGCAAACCTTTAGTAATACTGTATTCTGTGAAGTCTACATGACCTTGATTTGCTGAACTGATCAAATGAACCTGAAAATTAACTTCACATTGTTTGTTTTTTCCAGAGAGTTAGAAATGTATTAACATTAATATATTGCCTCTTTCTTTTTCTTCTTCAAGGACATGCACATGCGCGCACACACGCATGGAGTGAGGCTTAATTACAAAATATATCAGGACAAACAGTTGCAAAGATATTCTCTCTGGCGACAAAATACATCTCACATATTATTTTCTGTGTTCTTCTCCATACTTAAATCCCTCTTCTATTAAGTTCCCTATCCTTAAAAAGGAAGAAAGTTTGTCTTACCTTCCCTTTATATTCGTTCATAAAACAACTATCATAATGATATGTTTTTGCACCATCACTTTGTACTCACAAGTAACATCAAACCTGGCAAAACTCACCAAAGAAAGAAAGACAAAGAGAGATACAAGCATCACATTTTAAATAGTTTGTGAGATTCACTGACATTCCTGATCATTCTTCTTTTCTTGTGAGGCACACAAACTGTAGGCTACAGCAACCTCTCACAAAATTGTTAGTTGGTGTCAGCAAATGAAACTGACAAAAGCATCTGGAGGAAAGATTGAGTAATTATTTTTCCCTGTTAATGGCCCTTTATTTGTGGTTTTTATGCCTGTGTTTGTTAACAGTAATTGCTTGTACTCTACTGTTTATTTTTAATGAGTCCCTTAAAAACGGAGCCCTAACTACTGTAGGATTTATTCTCATTTTGTTTACCATAGAAAGAACAGTGGACAGCAGGACTCCATCTCCTTAAAGGGAAAGCTAATGCTGTGCATCAGTATAAGAAAAAGAAAAAAAAAAGGAAAAAAAAGCACTGTCTTTGGAAGTATGTTTGTGAGGCTTTGAAAATGAAAAATGAATCAATGCACTGCACTATCTGTTGTTTGGGTCTCACTAATCCATGGAGATTCAATGGAATATAACTATTTTTTTCTTCGTCATAATTATCATCTTGGTTTTACAGTGTCCATGGAAGAATACAAAACAGATTGCTTATAATGCAAAATAGATCTCATTTCTTCATATACTCCAATATTCCAGATCTTTCTTTCTTCACTCTGATATTAAACTCCCTGAGGTCAGGAATCCTTAGTGTCTCAGTCATCTTTATATCATCAGTGCCTAATAGGTACATGCTTTGTAGATAATAAATATTCAATATTTACTTATTGGATAAATCAATGTAGCTTCTGGATTGAGCAAGTAGAATTATTGCAATTCTCAAATCAGCAAAATATATTTGACAGGACACATAGATGTAATTACATCTATAGTGGAAATTTTTATAATTAAAAAAGGCTTATTTATCTATAAACTTATGCATTAATTTCCTAGGGCTGCTATAACAAATTACCAGAACTGGTTGGCTTAAAACCATAGGAATTTATTCAAACCAGAAGTCTGAAGTTAAAGTGTGATCAGGGCCATGTTTGCTCTGAAATCTCTGGGAATGAATCCTTCCTTGCCTCTCCTAGCTGCTGGTGGCTGCCAGCCATCCTTGGCATTCCCAGGCTTGACGTTCCATCACTCCTCTCTTCAGCTTCTGTTTTCACATGGCCATCTTCCTTCTGTACATATCCTTGTGTCACTGTTTGTTCTTTATAAGAACACTGGTCATTGGGTTAGGACCCACCTTAACCTGATACGACATCATCTTGGCTATATCTACAAAGACCCTAGTTCCAAATAAGGCCACATTCTCTCTCTCTCTCTCTCTCTCTTTTTATTCTATCCAACTTTATTGAGGTATAATTAACAAAATTTTAATTTTTAATTTTTAAATATACATGATGACTTGATATATATAATATACATTGTAAAAAAAGTTCCCATAATTATGTTAATTAAAGTATTTGTCATCTCATATATTATCATTTATTTTTATTTTGAGAGACAATTTAAATTCTACTCTTAGCAAATTTCAATTATACAATACAATATTATCAATTATAATCACCATATTAATACATTAGCCCCTCTGAACTTATTCATCTTTTCTAATTTTATTTATTTATTTTTTATTTCATTTCTTTTCAGCATAACAGAATTCATAGTTTTATAACACACCCAGTGCTCCATGCAATGCGTGCCCTCCACAATAC
The DNA here is from genome assembly GCA_004024625.1 of Mellivora capensis. Classification (NCBI taxonomy): domain Eukaryota; kingdom Metazoa; phylum Chordata; class Mammalia; order Carnivora; family Mustelidae; genus Mellivora; species Mellivora capensis. The sequence continues at coordinate 24,585 of PISX010006961.1, read as the reverse complement.
CCACCACCTGGCTCCCCCAACCTCCCACCCCCCCGCCCCTTCAAAACCCTCAGGTTGTTTTTCAGAGTCCATAGTCTCTCATGGTTCATCTCCCCCCTAATTTCCCTCAACTCCCTTCTCCTCTCATCTCCCATGTCCTCCGTGTTATTTGTTATGCTCCGCAACTAAGTGAAACCATATGATAATTGACTCTCTCTGCTTGACTTATTTCACTCAGCATAATCTCTTATTCATCTTTTAACTGAAAGTTTATAACTTTCTCCATTTCCTCCACCCTCAGCCCCTGACAACCACCATTCCATTCTCTTTTTCTATGAATGTGATTTCTTTCTAGATTCTACAGATATGTGATACCTTTCTGTATTTGTCTTTCTATCTGGCATATTTTTCTTAGCACAATGTCTTCTATGTTCAACCATGTTGTCACAAATGCCAGGAACACATTCTTTTTTTAGAGCTGAATCATATTCTATCCTCTGTATATCTGTGTGGGTATACATGTGCATATACATATATAGGTGTGTATGCATGTGTATTATGTACATGTGTATATACATATATAGATGTGTGTGTGTGTGTGTTTGTACACAAAAGTAGGGGCATCCGGGTGCCTCAGTCCATTAAGCATCTGCCTTCAGCTCAGATCATGATCCTGGGGTCCTGGGATCAAGCCCTGCATCAGGTTCCCTGCTCAGCAGGGAGTCTGCTTCTCCCTCTACCTCTGCAGCTCACTCCCCCGACCCCTGCTTGTGTTCTCTCTCTTGATCACTCTCTCTCTCTCTCAAATAAATAAGAAATCTTTCCTAAAAAGTACATATATGCACACACATATATATCATACTTTCTTTATCCATTCATCTGTTGATGGACACTTTGGGTATTTCCATGTCTTGGCTATTGTGAATAAATCTGCAAAGGACATGGGGTGCAGATACCTCAAGATAGTGATTCTGTTTCCTTTGTATATATACGCAGAAGTGGGATTATCAAATATACAATAGTTCTCTTTTTAATTTTCTGAGCAAACTATGCAGTGTTTTCTGTAGTGGCTACACCAGTTTACATTCCCACTAACAGTAGAGCACAAGGCTTCCCTTCTCTCTACCTTCTCACCAGCATTTGTTACCCCTTGTCTTTTTGCTAATAAGCTGCTAACAAGTATGAGGTGGTATCTCACTGTCACTTTGATTTGCATTTCCCTGATGATTAGTAATGTTGAGTACCTTTTCATGTATATGTATGACTTTTTGAATATGCCTATTCAGGTCGCTTGCCCATTTTTAATTGGACTGTTTTTTTTGCTATTGAGTTATATGAGTTTCTTGTATATTTGGGATGTTAACCCCTTACCAGATACATAATTCACAAATATTTTCTCCCATTCCATAGTTTGTCTTTTTATTTTGTTGATGGTTTTCCTTGTTGTGCTGAGGCATTTTAGTTTGATATGGTCCAGCTTGCTTATATTTGTCTTTTTTAAAAATTTTCAATTTGTTATTTAAATTCCAGTTAGTTAATATATTGTGTAATATTGGTTTCAGGAATAGAATTTAGTGCTCATTACTTACATACAACACCCAGGACTTATCATAAATGCCCTCCTTAATGTCCATCACCCATGTAGCCCATCCTCCTACCCATCTCCCCTCCAGCAACTCTCAGTTTGTTTTCTAGAGCTAGCTTATTTTTTTAAAATTTTTGCTTTAGTTGCCTTTGCTTTTGACATAAAATACAAAAAATCATCGCCAAGGCCAATGTTATGTTTTCTTCTAAGAGGTTTACGATTTTAGGTCTTTAATCTTGTTCATTGATTTTTGTGTATGTTGTTAAAACCATTGTTTCACATGTGGATATCCAGTTTTCTCAGCACCATTTATTGGAGATATTATCCTTTCCCCATTGAATATTTTTGGTATCTTTATTGAAGATTAATTGACCATTTATCTAAGGGTTTATTTCTGGGCTCCTTATTCTATTCTATTGATTTGTCTGTTTTTATGCCAAAATTATATTGTTTTGATTACTGTAGCTTTGTAATATACTTTGAAATCTGGAAGTATGATGCCTCCAGCTTTGTTCTTTGTCAAGGTTGCTTTGGTTATTCATGGTCTTTTGTTGTTCTAAGCATTTTTTTTTCTACTTATTTGAAAATGTCATTGAAATTTTGATAAGGATTGCATTGAATCTATAGCTTGCTTGGGTGTATGGACATTTTAACAATATTAATTCTTCCAATCCATTTACAATAGCATCAAAAGAATAAAATACTTAAAACTAAATTTAACCAAGGAGGCGATAGATCTATACACTAAAATGCATAAAATATTGATGAAAGTAACTGAAGAAAATACAAATAAGGCCACATCTTGTGGTTCCCATTAGACATGAATTTTGGGAGAGCACTATTTATGTCAGTACACTCTGGTTGAATTTGCATCCTGGCCACATGACTTACTGGTTGTGAGATCTTAGGCAAGATGCTTTATATCTCTAATCCTCAGTTCCTTTGTATTCAAGAGGAGGTCAGTGTTATTCCTACCTACCCTGCAGAGTTGCCACGAGGACAAACTCAATGAAAGTATGTGAAGCCTTTAGCACAGCACCTGATATATCAGGTGAGCTCTATGAAACAACATGGCTGAAATGCATATAGTAGAGTGCAATAAGATATTTATGATAATGTCCTTCATTACAACAGTGATGAAATGTTAGAACAAAATTCCTACACATGGTTTTATGAAACACCAGGAAATGTCATTCAGTTATGCAAATCTCTAGAAAGACCTAAGGACACAAAAGAACACATTGAGTAGTTGTTCCTAGGGTTTCTATTCAAATAAGATGTTGTTCCAATAGAATCATACCAAAGGTTTTATTAAATGAATTCAAAAAATAATACCAACAACTACAAAAGGGAGAGGATTGGAGGTGGTGGTTTAGAGTGGAGAGCTAATGAAGTGAGCATGGACTCACAGTATTCCAAAAAGCACAGTTTGAAAATAATGAACCAGGAGGAGGATGCATCTCCTTCAGAGTGCTTTGTGAATACTGTTTCTTACAATAGAATTTGTGTTAAAAATTGGGAAGCAGAGAATTGCAGGCTAAGAATGGTTACATTCAGCTAATAGATGTGAGAGCAAGAACAGCTTTAAATTCCTTAGATAGTAAAGCCACAACAGTAACAGCAGCAACAGTAATAGTAGTCATCTTGGAAGGGAGTGCTTCTTACACTGTTCTACACATGTTCTATGCATCATTCCACTTAATCCTCACTGTCTTCTGAAAGATAAGCCATTAATTTTTTCCATCTTTCTTCAAGATAAAACTGAGGCACAGAGAAGTGAAACTGATTAATGAAGTGCTACTTGGTGATAGCAAAAAAGCTTTGGAATTAAGCAGTCTGGTTCTATTGCCTCTAGTTTTGACCCTCTGTGATTTTTTATTGTATTACAAAAATAACAATATCTTCATATGTTCTGGAATGTCTGGGGAGACCCAATCACTCCTTCTATTAGTAAGTAATATGACTTTAAGAATGAGATGTTGCCTAGAAGTGAGTGTGAGGACACTAGGTAACTGCAAATTTAAATTTTTTTTGTCAATTTTATGTATTAAATTTTACTGTGTGCTTCTTATGTGTTGGGCACTCAGAATACAAAGCTTTTCTGAGCCCTGACTTTCAAAGTGGCCATGTGGCTTAGGAGACCACTCTGTCTTCTAACCTCGCCCCATGACCAAAAACAAAATGACACTCTCTATTTAAAGTCTTGTGAAAAGCCAGCCAGCAAAGAAAGTTACTGAAGCGATTCAAATAACATAAAATAATAAATATTATATATTGGAAATAGAATTTGAACTGGACATAAAAAATGGGTTTTTCAAAAATATATAAAGATTTGACTGAATATTCTACTCATTCATGCTGGGTTAAAATTGTTCTTTTTTTGGTAGAAATTACTTCTTTCTCACCCCACTCCCCCTCAAAAAATATATTGATTGGAAAAATCCAAAATCGAACTAATTGTCAGTGTTCAAACACTCGTTTAACTCAGAATATATCATGAATCAAATATAATCTTTTAACTTCTGCAAATGACTCATCAGGAAGAATAGTGTGATTTAATAAATGTGTCTCCCTATTTAAGTTAAAATATTTGAGATAAAATTAGCAGCATGTTTTGTTCTTTTTCAACATCTTGGAATGGAATGAAACACAGGAGAGATAAGTTTCCTTTGTCTGGCTTAATAGCTTTTGGGGAGATGGGCCAGTGTAAAGCCACCTGAATCAAATGACAAGAGTGTAAAGATAGGAGTTAAAGTACCATAAAAGTTGGGAATTAACCCTGATGTGGTTAACAATTTGCAGTCTCAAAGATACTTTAAGGGTGCCTGGGTGGCTCAGTGGGTTAAAGCCTCTGCCTTCAGCTCAGGTCATGATCCCAGAGTCCTGGGATCCAGACCCGCATCGGGCTCTCTGCTCAGCAGGGAACCTGCTTCCTCCTCTCTCTCTGCCTGCCTCTCTGCCTACTTGTGATCTCTGTCTGTCAAATAAGTAAATAAAATCTTTAAAAAAAAAAAAGATACTTTAAGACACATTTTTCTTGCAACTTCCCTTTAGGAACAAAATAAGGCAACTAAAAATGGATATGTACCCATTGTGTCCTTAATACAAATAAGTTCATTAACATCAGCTTTGTTGCCAGAAAAACCCTTTTCTTAGAAAACCATGGGTAAATTATGAGGATATTCTGATACCAAGAAACAGAAGGAAAATTGGTGCTATTTTAACTTGTTTTGCTTTCCTTACATCTAGTGAATACAGTTTGTTCATGCATGTGTCTGTGTATACGTACTTAATTACTTTAATAATTTGGAGGAAAAGGGGTGCTGGAAGAGGTTCTCTGCAAATTCAGTAATCCCAGAAGGAATTGTCGGACCACTTGAATAGAAAAAGAGAATGAAAAAAATTGAGAGCCTTCCATGAGCCAGACCCTGTGCAATTATCTGTATACACAAGGATTAAGATGATAAAAAAAGTTCTTGTCCTCAAGAAACTCAGTGAGGACTCAATCAGAACTCAATCGGAACTGTAGGCAGAAGTGAAAGAAAACATTCAAGAGGAGCTTGCATGGTACTAAGTAGCTGAGGTAAGGCACGGCATGCATGTGGGCAGACAAAAGGTGGGAGAGATAGATTGGAACCAATTTCTATAACGACTTGAAGTTAAGACTAAAAAGTTGATTCCCTCCTATTTTTTCTTACCTTTTTTCTATAGCTTAACAAGTAACAATGTCAAAAAACTACATGAAAATATTTACTTTTTAAGTAATTTCATCCATATATATTTCATCTGCACTACAGACTGACTGTTTATGTCTCCCCCAAATTCATATGCTGAAAACCTAGTCACCAATACAATGGTACTTTGAGATGGGGCTTTGGGAAGCTGATTAGGTCATGAGGATGGAAACTTCATGGGTAGGATTCATATCCTTACAAGAGAGGCCTCCAATAATTCCCCAGGTAAAGTTACAGCTCCTAGGGAGTGGACTCTCATGAGACACAGAACCCATGATCTTGGACTTCCCAGCCTCCAAAATGGTGAGAAATAAATGTCTGTTATTTATAAACCACCTAGTTTATATTTTTGTTATAGAAGCCCAAACAGTCTAAAAAAGTTTGGAGGGCAGGGATTTTATAAAGCTAAACAGCTAAATATATTATCCCTGTACATTGATGTAGACTTTTTTTTTTATTTTAAGAGAAATGGTGTGTTTTAAATTGTGTTTTTGCTTTTCTGATGTTTAGAAGTGTTTCCAGTTTTGCTTCTTGTACTGTTTTTAACTTTATTTTAGGGTTTGAGTGAGAAAATTCTAAACTGTGAGTGATAATGAGAAATTTGGTCTATGTGGAAGCACTCTGTGGGGAGGCTGGGTCTCTATGGCTTACATATGTTTAAATTGGGGTGAATGAGTCAACCAGGGTGGACCAAAGGCTGTGATTTAGTCCTAAATTTAGGACATGCATTGGTAGTGTCCCTTCTTTTAGCAAGTAGCCTGCTCTGGGAGTTTTCTTTCCTCAGGACTATATGAATGTGTAAAAACACTGCACATCACCTGTGCAAGAGTCATAGGCCTGCAAATCTAGATTTTCCCATTCCCCTTGTAATTTTTAGATTAAAGCTCAAGTTAAACAATGCAGCCAGGCACTAGGCACACTTTTCAGGGACGGAACCTGAGCAAGGGGGTACCATGCTTTCTGTGTACAAATCAGGAAAGTTTGTATTTGGGTACTTAATTATTTACAGTTTGTTTCCTGTATTTTAACATTTGTAAAATAACAACAAAAACTACCTTTTGATTGCGGCAGTTGAAACTTTGCTGGGAAAAATCCATTCCATAGCAAAAATTCAAGTAGGAAAGGAGGCATAAATACCTGAGGCAAATGACGAGTTGTTGTTTTTGTTTTGTTTTCCTTTTTTTTCCTTTTAAATTTCCAATATGTTGAAGACCGTAACTTTTGTAGAATCCAATGAAAGTTACTGGAAAGTGAAATAAAAAGCATGCAAAATATAAGCTCCCAATTTTTAATATTAGATTCAACAGATTTTTCCTTTGTCAAGCTACTCTACAAGTTTCTAAGTGCTTACAATTTCTGTTATTTATCTCTTCATATTCTGTGGAAAGGCTCCAGTAAGTGGACCCCACTTGGAGTAGCACAAGCTTAGAGAATTCTAAAAGCAGTCAGAAAATCCTAGAGCAAATGACACTGTTTAAAAAAAAATTCTATACATAACACAAAGCTTAGTCAGGACTACCTTTGTTTCTCTGCATTAACCAAAATTGCAACAAGTTACAAGTTGGCTGATTTCTGATTTCTGTAGAAGTATAGAAATTTTCCTTCAAGCACTAAAGCAGTAGCTGTTGGTAGAATTCAGAACTGAAAAGCTATTTGTGTGTGTGTGTGTGAGCTCTCATGGCCCACGTGCAGAGCAATTTTAAACAATAACCTATAATCTGAGAGAAAAATTGGGATCTTCATGAATTTTTAAAAGTAGCATCAAAAGAAACAATTACTTCTAGTTGTTTCCAAATTCATCTTTGTAAAATTTACAAATACAGAACGGACGCCTTCTTGGGACGTTTCACTGAGTGATATTACCTCATCTTCACAGCTATTTTTTTTTCCTGCTACTTTTTTCCAGCACCCAACCTTTTCTCTCTATAAATCCTTTCCTCTGTTCCTTCCAAGTCTATATTTCTTCTTATTAAATGATGAAGAAGAGGCTGAGGGTCATTTCAACCTCCATTCCCCCTTCCTTCCAAAATTACAGAAGTCCTGATATCCTTTTTATGAGTAAATCGTTACCTAAAATAATAAAAAATCATTCCCAATTGTCCCTTGCAATCAAGTGTAATTTAGAGATTAGTTGTAGACAATGGGATATGAGCAGAAGTGTTGGGACCAGGTTGTAGAAAACATACTTAAAAGTTCATACTTGGCAATCATGCTTGACTCTGTTTTGCTCTTTGCCTCTACCTAATTTCTGGCTGAAATGAAGAGTTCCATCCATCTTGGTCTTGGGAGTAGGAATTGCATATGGTGGAATGAAATGCTATATAGAGTAAGGATCTCTAACCACTCCCAAACCATCCAGTCTCCATACCATTTCAAACAGATTTCCTCTGAAATTTTTGACCTTGAAAAATTGTGAACTTCTGCCTTTTTAAATCAACTACGACTCAGAAACAAACCTTACCCTAACTGATAAGAGTAATAATAGAAGTATATTACAAATACATTTCCACATTTTTCAATATGGTAGCCATTAGTTACATGTGGCTATTTAAATTTAACTTAAATAAAATGTAAAATGCAGCTCCTCAGTCACCCTAGCACATTTTATGAGCTCAATTTCTGTTATTGCAATTGTGTGTTATTATAACACATGTGGCTAGTGGCTACCTATTGATCAGTGCAGAAATTGTACCTATTTCCCTCACCACAGAAATTTCTGTTGGGCAGAGCTGATCCAGAGGACAAGAACTGGGGTACTCCTTTTTGCAACAAAATAGACATTTAAAGTTTTTCATTTCAATAACTTTAAAGTATCTACATATTGAGTCCCACCCATATAAACCAAATAAATATGCTTAAAAATATAATGACATATAGTAAATTGTGAGATAATGAAATGTTTGAAAACAAATCACAGGAAACACAAGTCTATTCCTGAGATGGACGAACATAAATTTCAGGGGTTGATCCAGGGCCTGAAATAAATAATTGTGAGTTCTTCTACCTCCCTCCTCTAATTTTCCCTCTGATTGTTTCAGGTGAAAGTGGACATCAAGGATGCATACAAAGAAAAGAATGAAGAAAGGGGGCAATGAGATATAAAAGTTAAAATATGTATCTTGGTCAGCTCTTGCTAGTAAAATAAACTAATGAAGGACAGCTGTGTTTCAGCTGATTCGGGGATAGTGAAAAATGCAAGAACTGGTTTTAGTCACAATAATCTCATTTCCTTTATCTTTCTCTTTGATTTTTATTATTTTCTTTTTATTTGAAGTCACATGCCTTATTTTCTACAAAGTACTTAGAACACCTGCGTATTACAGCATGCTAAGACCTCTGGAAGTTTGTCTGTGACACATTTTCCTTACCTAAGAGTGTGAGAAAGACATTTTCACAAAGATGAAATGTAGTGTATCAGAAAGTTTAAAAATAACTTCATTATTAAAAGCTATAAATTAATATATGTGTTAAATATTAAATATTTAAAATATATTTAAAAATAACTTCATTGTTAACACCTATCACTGTGTTATATTTTTATTTTTGGTTTTCCCCATAAAAGATGTCCAAGCTACTGTTTTTTTCTTCATATTGTTTTTCAAACTTTTTTTTTTCCCATGTGGGCTCCACTCCCAATGTGGGCCTTGAACTCACAACCCTGAGTTAAAGGGTTGGATACTCTACTGACTGTGCCAACCAGGAACCCCTCCTTTCTTTGTATTGATTACTAGACTTTCTATTTTTTTTTAATTTATTTATTTGTCAGAGAGAGAGGGAGAGAGAGCAAGCACAGGCAGATAGAGTGGCAGGCAGAGGCAGAGGGAGAAGCAGGCTCTCCGCCGAGCAAGGAGCCCAATGTGGAACTTCATCCTAGGACGCTGGGATCATGACCCAAGCGGAAGGCAGCCGCCCAACCAACTGAGCCAACCAGGCGTCCCAGTAGACTTTCTATTTTTAAATATGCAAGTATATTCGTTCTCATGAGTCCTTAGCTAAAAACAAACAAAAACCTTTATTTAAAATTATTATGGTAGATTTCATACTTTAAAGTGATTATGAAATTGAAGACTTGTTTTCTTAGTGAACTAAATTTTTTCCCATCTTTCCCTATTATTGTAAGGGATATCACACTGAACCTTATTCATATGGAAATACATTAGAAACTCATCAAAATATTATTGGCTATATAGTAGAATTCATTATATAACAAATTATTACCAAACCACACATTGGTGGTGATTCAAGATTTCAAGATACTTATTTTGCTTCAAGCCCTTTTCCCCTAGCAAGAGGTAATACTTTCATTATCTGTGCATGTTATCTGTTGCTATATCTCAACATTAGGTCACAAAAAATCATGGTTTTCCTCTTTAGAAATGCAACAGTGCAGTGATATGATAGAAAGTACACAAGATCAGGAAGAATTGACTTCAACCCTTGGCTCCTCTTAATTGTGGAACATGGATAAGCTCCCTAGCCTTCCTAGGGCTCCACAAAATGAAGCTTAGATTATGTATTTCCTTGAGGTATTATGAAAATGAAGTGAGGAGACTTATGGGACATATTAATGTATTAGTCAACTTGGGCTGTTATAATACAATGCATAGACTGGATGGCTTAAGCATCTTTGTAGAAATGTATTTTTTCACAGTTCTGGAGACTGGAATCTGAGATCAGAATTCCAACATGGTCAGATTCTGGTAAGAGCTCTCCTCCTGACTTGTAGACAACAGTGTTCATGCTGTGTGCTCACAGTCTTTCCTCAACATGTGTGTGTAAATAAAGAGCATGAACAAGCTCTCTGGCATCTCTCCTTACATATAAGGCACTAACCCAGCCCATTAAACCAAACAGCACCTTGGAGGGATGGTTTGGCCCAGTGATGGGTATTAAGGAGGGCATGTATTGCATGGAGCACTGGGTATTATATATAAAAAATGAATCTTGAAACACTACATCAAAAAACAAACAAACAAACAAACACCACCTTTATAACCTCATCTCACCAAAATTCACATCTTCAAGTACTGTCATATTGGGGTTAAGGCCTCAACATATGAATTTGGAGGAAATGTGAAATTTCAGTCCATAATAATCTGGCATATAGGAGTCTACTGGTAAGTGCTAAAAGAAAAATGAATCATCCTGAGAAGAATGAATAGGATCTAAAAAGGAAAAGTGGTCACCATCACAGATATGTGTTTGAGGATCTCCGTTTTGGTGTGAACACCTAGACCAGAATTTCCTGGATGACCCTTTGAAGAACAGGAGCTGCAGAAATACCTAAAAAGGGAAGAGAGAGTTCCCTGTTCAACAACATTTTAGAAATTTTGCCTGAAATAAGAAAATCTTAAAATACTACTTAAACCCAAACATTCTGAATTTATTTAACTGTGTGATCCTCTCATGACCTAGTCCTTATAAGAGTTTCATGAAACACAGTTTGGGAATATTTCTATTTACCAGAATCTTATAAATGAGGTATATCATTTATTTAAAAGAACTTGCACTTAGAAGTTGCAGAGAAAATTTATTAATTCAATATACACTTCTACCCATAATTGCTCTTAAGGCAGGATCTGCGAATAAAGGTTTGGTGAGACTTGTTCACGTGTGTGTATATGATAATTCATATGTCTACATACACACATAGACATATAAAATATATATGTATACATAAACACATATCTATACACATTTATGTACTCTATTAATTTGTTATACCTAGTACACCTACATAAAATAATTCAAGACAACTCAAACGCTATTTAAAATTTTTATCTTATGTTTAATACATCCATTGTAAACCAAAGCTAAAACATTCTATGAACATGCTGTCATTATATGAAGTGTTCAAAATATATGTTTTTATTTAGTACTCAAAGCAGTTTTAGGAGGCAGGTTCATCTGTTAGTTTCCTTTCACAGATTTGGAAATTGATGCTTCTGAGATGTTAGTTTGCCCAAAGTATATTTTAGAAGTAATTGGTGCAGACCCACCCTAAGGTGACTCCCAGTGGGTTATACTCCTAAATATACCCTCTTTCCTTGAGTGTGGCCAAAACCTGTGACTTGTCTCTGACCAATAGAATATGGCAATGGTGAAGAGGACTAGCTATTTAATTCATGTCCTCAATAACTTGATATTGAGTTAATTAAAAAGGAGATTATCTTAGGCAGGCCCAGCTTAATCTAGTGAAAGCCCCTAAAAAAGGAACTGGGGACTTTCCTCAAGTAAGTGGTTTCCCGGCTGACATAGAAGAAGCAAGTCACCAGTGCCACAGCCATAAAGAACTGAAGTTCACCAACAACCTGAAAGAGCCTGGGGGAAACACCTCAGTGTCAAATGACAACATAGCCCGGACAAATCCTTGATTGCAGCCTTGGGAAACCATGAGCAGAGGATTCTGCTCAATAGAGCCTGGACTCCTGATTCTCGGAAGGTGCAAGATCATAAATGTGTGGCGTTTTCCATCACAAAATTCATGGAAAAGCATTACATGGCAATAGAGGACTACTAATACAATGATGAGTATGTGTTTTAACCCCAACAGTATGTTCTGAGTTTGCATTTCTAAACTATGTGATAACCAGCCTCTCAAAGGATAAAGCTTGGGGCCCAGTATCTTAGAGATACACAGCAATTTACTTTGAAGTCTAGATGTTTGTGAAGCCAAAGATGACAACAAGGTGCATCGCAAACACATCTCACGTGGGTAAATTTTTTTGTTTTTTGAGTTCTGTTTTGTTTTGTTTCTATTTGGTACTTAGGGACACTTAGGTAACTGGTGGATAGGACCAGATATAGATTGAAGGAACAACGTTTATTTTTTCGTACTTGTTCTGCCCTTACTCGTATGACCTTGCGGAATTCCCAAGTTGCCCTCTGCCTTCTAATTTTCTTTGTGACATTGAGTTATTTTATTCAGTCTCCAGCTTGACGCCAAGCCTGCTGATCACACCACATAATGATGACTGCAAAAAACACTTGTCTCAAATGACAAGCATTTACAAAATATTAGCTTCCACATCTAAAGTCCATTTCAAAACTCGCTTGTTTAGTGCTTACTCAGTGCCGAGTGCTATTTATCTTCACAGAGTCCTTAAGTATTGATTCTTCTTCTCTCCTTTAATACACTGGAACTAAAGTTAGTAAGTTGCTTGACTTGCCTCTATGACCATAAGACAAAAACTCAAAAGTCCTAATTTATTGGCCTATTAGATAAAAATCTGGCTTCTGGATTTTTGAATCTATGTTCTTGGACTGCACATCTTCCATATGTTAAGGAACAAAGAAAAATGTCAGATGATTTTAATCGCATATTTCCACATTCTACCAGATGATGTAAAGTGTAGCCCAATTATCAGAAAAACAAGGCAGTGGGTCTCTGTGTGTATTCTTGGCTCTCATTTAGGGAGCTGTGTTTTTGAAGGAGTAACATTGTTTTTAAATTTATTTCTTGCACCCCACCCGTTATGAATGTACCACTGCATCTACCAAGAATTTAGGCACATTAATTCTCTCTTGTCAGACTTTCTCTCTAAACACACATTGCCGAGAACCACTAATTTCATTTTCTCTCTGTTTAATTTCATTTTTTTTCTTTCTGGGATTTCTGTTTAAAAGAGCTTTTAACAATCTTCAGTCACATATGGTGCATATGCTTATGGAATAGGCAAACCAGCTTGAGTAAAACAAGAATAAAAATAAACCACACAGACCTAAACTCCAAACTTTTTGGGAGGTCCTCAATAGTGCTGTTTTTTTTTTTTTTTTTTTTTTTGTACACGTCAATTATTCCTGTTTGTAACCAGGAATAGAATCATCCCAGATACCCAAATATGGCAAGAAAGATGGCATTGTTCTCCAGATCAAAGACTCAAACTAGGCCTAGGAGTTCTTGAAAATACTTCATTTTATGGGATTTGCAGGCTTTCTTCATGAACAAAAACCTTCAGCAAAAGATGAGAATTATTGTGTGTGCTTTGCTAAAGGATGAACTTGACCATTTCTATCTGACATATTATAAAAAGGCAGACACTAAACATAAGAAGCCACATAGCAAAGCGTAAAATCCTCAAACCCAAATATTTAAATTTTAGCTACTCAAGAAGCCATGGAAATAAAATGGAATTTCCTAGTGAAATCCCTTTGGCATTGTCTTCCTGCTGAATGTTTTCAAAACATTCTGAGCAGTCTGTTTCCTTAGGGATCACTTTTCTCTAGTTGCTTTATATGTTTACACATGTTCAACTACTCATTGAATTGTCTATTATAAGAGAAAATTCATACCATCCATTCAGGTTTGGATCCAGGTGATTACCAGATTGGTCCAAGATGTGGGTGTAGGATGCATTTGTGTCTAGATGCTATTTTAGCCTGTGTGAGGAGAGGGGAGAAAACACACACACACACACACACACACACACACACACACACACACACAGAAGGAAGAGGAAGAGAATTACACCAATTGGCTTCACTGTTTTAAACTTGCCGAAATAGCCTTGGAGATCTGACAAGTTCTCTGCTCTTTGCTGCTCGAATAAGAATCAATTAGGAAATCAATTAAAAAATATTGGGTATGCACAAGGCAGAAAGGAAACATGGAGCAACTGGAGCTTCTTTTCTAGAGTTTGTAAACATGATGGTGTGATAAGATAAGAATTTAAACATGTAAGTCACCCAAAGGAGAGAAGTTACCATGTTCATCATCACTTGCCAATCATCATGAACACGTTATAGGCTTCAAAGAGAAAATTGGGCATGACCTGTCAGTGAAGAAACTTGCGATTTTGAGAGGGTGAAGGGGTGAAAAGGTCATGCCAGGAACTGAGAGTTCTGTGAATTAAAAGGCGGGGGGGATACAAGATATACATAGGATATGGCAGGAAGACGCATTTCACCTTAATTTTGGTTTAACAAGGACAGAGTTTACAAATTCAGATGCTTTAAGGACAACAGTGCTGATGTAAATTAGAAAAACAAGTTGGAGGTTATGATTTTTCCTGAAGGCACTCACTTAAAAAAATAATTTTACTTATCAAACAGATCGAAATATTCTTCATTTCCACAAAGAAAACAACTCCTTTCCCTTTTGTATTTTCTCTCATGCCTTTCCTCTTTGGAACATGGGCACAGAGCAATAATAATTCTCTGGTAGAAAAAGCAATGATGTGGGCACAGGGACAAATCTCCAGTGACCCTTTGCCTCCCATCAGGAAACTATGGGAAGCACAGGGATCCCAGACTACGTGGGCTCTGGTCCTATCTGTGAGGGGAGGCTGTTGTGACCCTGTGAGGAAAAGGAGCCATGAGAGCTAGAGCTTTGACTTTTCCAGAGAAACTAATATTTGAGTTTTAGTGTAAAAGCTCTCAATATATTTATTATTGGGTCTTTTTAAAAACGCTGTGCAAGGGGCGCCTGGGTGGCTCAGTGGGTCAAAGCCTCTGCCTTTGGCTCAGGTCATGATCCCAGGGTCATGGGATCAAGCCCCGTATGGGGCTCTCTGCTCAGTGGGGAGCCTGCTTCTCCTCTCTCTCTCTCTCTCTGCCTACTTGTAATCTCTGTCTGTCAAATAAATAAATGACAAAAAATCTTAAAAAAACAAAACAAAACAAAAAAAAAACAAAAAACAAAAAACAAAAAATGCTGTGCAAGCCAAAAATGCACATGTCTAAACAAGTATGCCCTCATTGGCAACCAGAATGCCACTTCTAATTTGAAAAAGAAGAATGCCATAGGACTGCAAAGATAAGAACTTTTAGGAAATTAATGGAATTAGTCTTCAGGTTTCAGTATATAGATCCAGATCCAGGCCCATGCAGAGAGCCCAGATTTGATTCATTCAGTAAATGCTAAATCCATTCTATTTGCATAGCATGTTCTCTAAAGCATTTTCAATTGGAACTGATTTTGTATTTGAGAGTGAAAGAATGTATTCTGGCAAGCTGATGTTTCCTTCTGTGAAGAGCTGCTTTTCCAAGGGTTTGACAAACACCCATCTTGGCCCTTCAGCATTTTTCTATGTGCTGAATATGCTCCAGGAGCATAGATCACTTTTATTGCAGCATGCAATATGTTTGATAATAAACTTTTAAGCTCTGTTTATTGGATGCCACGTACAAAACCATTACTTTCTTGGCTGCCACCGATACCTTATCTAATGGGAAAGATAAAGAGTGATTTCAGGAAGAAACTTTAAAGAACATCTGATACTTGAGAGAAAGAGTAATCAAATCACCTAGTATTTTTTTCTCCTATATGACTGGCATTATAATATTGATTGATACTGCCTTCTATCCATCTCATACATAAGCATGTTGTCTCTTTCTGTGTGTGGTGAGTTCTAAGTAATCGTTTCCTTGGAGTTTGAGAAACAGATTTTACTGTCTGAGCAGAAAATATCTGATAATTGCATGAAAATCGGAAGGACAGCAAGGGAAAAAAAATTTGATGCTGCAATATTTGAAGTTGACTGATGATTACTGGATAATTTATGAGCAGTTGGCCTCATTCAAGTATAGATCTGACAAACAAGGAGGGTATTTTAATGCCAATTGAGAGGCAAATTGTATATAATACTTCATTATTTTCTAATATATTTTTTACTTTTATTAGATCCTTTGATATATAAAATAACACTATGAGCTCTGGTTAAAAAAAGTGTGTGTGTGTGTGTGTGTGTGTGTAGAAAGAGAAGTTCAGGAATTACAAACCTCACTCACACCTCTGATCATTTAACTAAGTTTGAACAATGTACCCACAGTCTCACAGCTAGTTTGTAGCAGAGCTGAGCCTCTTGGCTTCCTAACCATGGTGATTTCTATCACAATAATAAATATATTTGCCTGTTTAGTATACACTACATGCATCTCCCATTGTGTACCTGCCAAAGGTTTGAGTGGAATTAGTCCCATCCCCTCACTGATCTAAAATAATCTTTTGAAAAGGATGTCCACATCAAAGTGATGGGTTCAAGATGGACACATACAACTAAGTTAAGCCTGCAGTTTTGTTTTGAGCTTATAGGGAAACACAAGTTCTCTTTCATTCACAAAACATAAAGGAGGAAAAGAGAGAGCATCTGGCCCTAGGAGCTTCTTACGGGCATCTTGAAGCCACACGAGTTGTCAGCTTTGAGATGAAGCCGACCCTTTCCCGGCTGGAAAGAGACTGACGTTAAGAACAACAAGCTAAGTACATATTTAAGCTACTGGATAAAACCTTAAATGACCCTTTTTTTTTTTTTTTTGTATACCATATAGGTTAAAAAAAGTAAATTGATTTTGTAACTTAAGTCAACTTCAGTCATGGTTTTTACTATTCATAACAGAAAAACCCTAAATGATACACAAAGCCACATCTGAAATCAAATTGCACACTCTTTCTTCTCCTTCTTTTTTAGAGTAAGCCCTTGGACAGAGGAGGAGATACAAACATCATGGGTTAACTATTTTTAGGCTATTTCCAAATAGTTTTGAAATCTTGATGCAGAAAAGAGAAGCATGTACATATGGGATTTGTAGGGAATATTAAATAAAAGAAGCAGGTTTGCTGTACCTGGGTGGCTTAGCTGGTTTAGTGTCTGACTCTGGATTTTAGCTCTGGTCATGATCTACGAGTCCAGGGATCAAGCCCCACATTGGGCTCCACACTGAGCAGGGAATCTGCTTGAGGATTCTCTCTCTCCTTCTCCACCACGCCCCCGTTTCTCTAAAAAATAAACAAATGAAAAAGCATGTTGAAGTACATGTACTACATTGTGCGGAACTTGCAATGAGAAAGGAAGACATTTTCTTTACTCCTTCTCTTTGCTCAACAGTGGTCGGGCTCCAGGGAATGGCAGATTTGTGAGCAATGAGGAACAATGCCCTTCAGACAGGCACTGACTCACTATGAGGGCATCAGCCAGGACAAAGCTGAGGCTCCTGAAAGTGATTCTGAGAACTGTTGCCATCAGTCTGGGAAGGCGGGGAGCTGACAGCCAAAAAGAAATTGTAACATAGTATGATAGGTGTAGCAGACATACTGGTTTGCAAGCACTTTGCCTGCGTGAAGACAGTCCTTGGTTGGAGGCTACCAAGAACTGAGAAGGGCTGAGATTTTACCTTGTTCACAAGCTAATGAGTTAGCTTAATGCAATTTTATTAATTCTTGTATAAGAAATGAGACTCCTATGTCAAAAACAAAGCAATTTACAACTCACAACACAGCAGTCAACATGAACACCTGTTAACCTTGTCCTGACCCCGCCAAGTTCCAGAGGCAGTGTAAAGAAGCCCAGATGGATGCTACACTCACAATGGGTTAGCAGCACATCTGAGCAATCCTGAGCTGAGGGAACCCAAATCTTTTATTCGGACAGTAAAAATAATAACAATAATCTGCCCTCAGCTCTGGAGGGAAACACTATCTCTATTTTCTAAGATTCTTTGCTGGCTAAGCATCTTTGAAAATGTGATCCGGAACAAAATGAAAGTTAGTGTCTTTTCTTGAAAAATATACAGAATTACAAAACACCCCTGGAACACTGTCTCCCAACAGAATTTCATACCATTGTCTGGGATTCTTATATTGAAATGGGGATGTTGAAATATTATAATTTTCATATTTAAAAAATGAGTCCATTATAAATATGTATAACATAAATATTCACAGCTGTGTACTGATATACATAAATGGTCAAATAAATTAATATTTGGGAGAGGAGATAATTTACCTTCAATGAGTGAGAACATAACTCTGTACTCTTTAGGTATGAGCTAAGAATTGACCTCCTTCCAAAGTGTATAGTTTGGAAAGTGGGGGAGTGATTAAAGGGTTAAATTTACAGTGAAGAAACCTGACAAACACCACCTTAGTCATGTGATAAAGGCCAACATAAACAGTCATATTATGTTAATATTATATACACATCATATGATGAAATAAAATGGCACCTTATTTTCAAGATCTTCCAATAACCCATAACCCCAGTCTTATCGTAAAAAAACAGAAAAATTTCATTAGAAGGACATTCTCGAAAACATCTAGTCAGTACTCCTTAAAATTCAGTCAATAAAAATAAGGAAAGTCTGAGAAACTGCCAGAGCTAAGAAGAACATAAGTAGACATGACAACTAAATGTAATGTGGAATCCTGGATGGGATCTTAGGACAGCAAAATAAAATGGGGTTAAATCTAAGGAAAGCTAGATAAATGATGGGGTTTTGTTAACAATAATGTATCAGTGGTGTTTCACCAATTGTAACAAATATATTACAATAATATACAATGTTATCAATAGGAGAAATTGACCTTGGGGTATATTAGCAGTTTGTCCACTAGTTTCTCAATTTTTCTGAAAATCTAAAAGTGTTCTACAAAATAAATTATCTTAAAAATAATGAAACTTCCAATGTCCCAGCAATTCTATTCCTGGGCATATAAGCATATAACCAACAGAAATATATATATATATATATATATATATATGCATTTTTTTACTTAATTTATGCAAAGCAATGTTTATAACATGACTATTCTTAATAGTTTCAAACTGGAAACAACTCCAAAGTCTTCCAATTTTACAATGACTATATATGCTGGGGTGTATTCACAGTGATTTTCTATGCAATGATAACAGATAAACTACAATTGCCTGTAGCCATGTAGATAAACTTCACAAACTATGCAAAGGAAAACTATGTATAAACAGAAAACATACATGATTCTGTTTATATAAAATCAATACAAGTGGGCGCCTGGGTGGCTCAGTCAGTTAAGCGTCTGTCTTCAGCTCAGATCATGATCCCAGGGTCCTAGGATGGAATCCTGCCCAGGCTCCCCGCTCAGCATGGAGTCTGCTTCTGCCTCTGCCCTTCCCCCTGCATGTGCTCTGTCTCCCTCTCTCTTTCTCAAATAAATAAATAAAATCTTAAAAAAATACAGATAAAATCAATAAAAGCAAAGTAACTTCTAATGTTATAGGGTAGGAGGGTGGGCGGAAATAATTAGAGGGGAAATATGGAGCATTTGAGGTCTGACAGTGATGGTAATGTCCTCTTTCTTGATCTGTTTTTTTTGTTCCAAGAGAGTTCAGTTTATAAAAATTCATCAGGATATATTCTCATGACTTCTGCATGTTTATATATATGTTATACTTCCAATTAATTTTTTTTCTTAAACAATATTTGCATTATATTTATAGGCTGTTGACATATGGTTACATCATATTCATGAATAGATGCTCTGCAATGAGAAACTTAGAAAATTGAGTTTTCCAAACATGTGTTAGGTAAAAATGCACAAATCAAGGAAGAAAAAGGGAGAAAGGTTAAGCCTTAGGAACAACATGGAGAATATTGTCCTGTCTTTTGAACCAAAATCCTAATTTTAGCTTTAATTCCCTGAAATGAGGGAAAGGATATAACAGCAAGCAGAGTAAGATAAAGAGGAGTGAAAATAATTGTACTTATCGTACAGGGATGAACTAGCATAGGGAGAATGACCAAATGTATCACCTCATTCTTCCAAGGGGTTAATAGGATGCTAGCCACACCTCCTCTCATAAATGTCAGAAGGGCCCCTTATGGCAACAACCAAATGCTGTGTCACTCTCAATTAGTTCATGTGCCTTTTTTAGCATGTTCATAATAAATGAACAAGTATCAATATAACATCTATTGTTAATGAGTGTCTATTCAGAAATGTGGTATAAAACATGAACTCTCAAGCCAGATTGCCTGAATTCAAATCCTGGATCTATTACTTATTGACTGTGTGACCTTAGGCATGTAGCATGCCATCTCTGTGCCTAATTTCTTCCTCTGAAAATGTGGAATACTGCCAATAACATCTTTATAACACTGTAGTTATGAGGATTAAATGTAAGCTCTCCTTACATATTAAACTATGATTATGTATCATGTCCTGCAAATTCATTTACTAAATTATAGAACAAACATACAAAAAAGTCACTCTTTACCTCAATCTTGTAACAGAGGAAACTGAGACTTAGAGTCTATAAATGTTTTATCAAAGGTCACGCAGCTTGTAAATGGTGAAACAGAATTTCAGCTTCAGATATGTGCCCTTCCTTTCCCCAATCCCTTTCTTGCTTCAAGCTCCTTAAAAAAAAAAAAAAAAAAAAAAAAAAAAAGTTTAAACTCCAAAAGGGACTTTATTCATTAGGGATAGAATTTAGTCTGTTGTATATGGAAGATCTCTGTGTGACCACCCTTAGGATGTTTTTTTCAGAACACATTTCCATTATTTTGGGAAAGTTCTACATGTTAGCTCATCTAATAACTCTATTCAGGTAAATTCAATCCACTTTTTTCATCTTCTCCCCTTTATGTTGATGAAAACCAACGCTCATTATCTACAGTATAAAAGGCTTCTTATTATCTGAAAAGCAATTATTAATCTTACAGGAGATAACAACTAAATCTAAAATTTCACATATTCAAGAGCTAATTGAGGGGCCTTGGGCCATGCAGTCTCATTCTCTACAAATGATCTCTGACTTCTTTGCATATCATTTTAAAATCATTTGAAATAATTAGTCACCTTAGTATATTTACAAAGGCAGATCTTGAAAATTCATCAATTACCTACTTATAAAATACTTTCTGACCTTTGGGTGAATTTGCTTTGACAATATAGTATGTCTTTTCCTGCATTTTCCATTCTAGTCCTAGACTGCATTTGAAACTTTAAGAAGCTGGATGAAATTCAGATTTCATGTTCACTTGTGAGTTTTGACCAAAAACTCTTCTACCTTTCATTCAAGGAGGGAATAGAAGTTGAAACCACAAAATGCCGTGATTCATGCCAATTTCTAAATTTCCACAAACTCAGATTTTTTTATTTAAATTTTATAGAAAATTTACCTGAGTACATGAGTTTGCATTGTTATATTTCTGTAATAATCACTGAAACTTTGGTCAGTTTCCATTATTTTCCACTTGAATAAATTCCATATGAATAAATCCTATAAATCAGTATTAATATATTAGAGAGTTTTTTGGTTAATGTATTTCTTTTATTTTTTTGAGATTTTATTTATTCATTCAACAGACAGAGATCACAGGTAGGCAGAGAGACAGGCAGAGAGAGAGGGGGAAGCAGGCTCCCCAATAAGCAGAGAGCCTAATACGAGGCTTGATCCCAGGACCCTGGGATCATGACCTGAGCCGAAGGCAGAGGCTTTAACCCACTGAGCCACCTAGGTGCCCCTGTTTAATGTATTTCATAGGATGACTCATATTGCTCTCATTACCTTGATAGTCAATACAGAACTAACCTTAGCTACTGACTCTTTATTTCAAAGTGTTTGAACTACTATTGTTACTTATATATAAAGGCGTGGAATGTTTGCAATAAATTCTGAGTATCTCCAATCAGGAGGCATGCTTGGTAATAGCACATGAGAAGTAGTTCAGGACCCAGCCCATTAAAATCCCAGGCTTTCTGCTGAAATACAGGAAGTACTAAACTTAAAAGCAGTAGAGGTTGATGCAGTCTTAAAAACACTGCAAAATACCCCAATCAATTCTTTCCTTGATTAGATTAAGGTTATCTGTCCCTTTCCAGCTCATCTGCAGGAAATAACATGAACTATCTCTGTAGAAAGAAGACGCTCTTCTAAAATTCTACAGTTTATCACATTTTATCTGTATTCAATCAAAAGTTACTAGACATACCAAAAAATAAGATCAAGAAAGAGAAAAAAAAAAAAACAGATAATCTATTATTGGAGCCATTAGATATGGGCCCTAAAATAATTGTTATTAGTATGCTCAGGAAAATGTATGGGGTGATGGATATTCATTTTGAAGGGAAAATTTTTTTTTTAAATCAGTGAAAGATAATCTAATGAAATTTTTAAACCTAAAAACTGCAGTAATTGAAATTCAAAATTCAATAGAATCTGAGAGGTGATTAGACAAATGAAAGATGAGCTGCCTTGGGACGCCTGGATGGCTCAGTTGGTTGAGCGGCTGCCTTCGGCTCAGGTCATGATCCCAGCGTCCTGGGATCGAGTCCCGCATCGGGCTCCTTGCTCCGCAGGGAGCCTGCTTCTCCCTCTGCCTCTGTCTGCCTGTGCTCGCTCGCTCTCCCTCCCTCTCTCTCTGACAAATAAAAAAAAAAAAAAAAAAAAAAAAAAAAAATAAAAAAAAAAAAAAAAAGAAAGATGAGCTGCCTGAAAATTTACAGTCTGAGCCTGGGTGAGCAAAACCATGAATAATATAGACATGCCTGGCTTGCTCAGGCATAAGCAAGTCAAGAGAGCCGGCAAGAGAGCAGGCCACTTGAACTGTGGGTCATGAGTTCGAGCCCCACGCCAGAGGTAGAAATTATAAATAAATGAATGAAAAAAAAAATGGGAAATATACAAAAGGACATAAAAGATAAATAGAACTGGTATAAACTGAAATGTGTTTGTATTTAGAGATCCAGAAGTATAGGAGTGAAAGAATGGGGCAAAAGCAATCTTTGGAAAGAAATGGGCAAGAATTTCCCCAAACTGAGGAAAAGTACTAACATTATCAGTCCCAAAAGCACTTCATTGAAGTAATACTGCTGATTTCCAACATCAGAGAGAAAGTATTACAAACTGTAGAGGATGGGTGTGGAGGGACATGCATGGGTTCACATCAACAACAATCTGACATCTAACATTTCAACAGAAACTACAGTGGAAATGCTATTATTATCATTACTATTATTGAGGCTATTACTTATCTTCATGATGGTACAGTAAAACAACTTAAAGTCATGACAAAATAAAGACAGTTCTAGGCATAGAAAATGTGAATGAATTTGTCACCAGTAAACCCACACTAGAGCAGATACTGAAAGGAATTTTTTTCAGGCAGAAGAAAAATTGGCTCAGATAGGAAAAAAGGCATGTAGGAAGGATAAAAAGCAGTGGTAAAAATAAGTGTGGGGGCAGATTCCAATGAACAGAGTATATAGTGCAACAACAATGGTAAGACTGGTAATAACTATAATAATGATAATTATGAGGTGATAAAGGAGGATATTTCATGAGCCATAATAGTTACAAAAATGTGATATTTGATAAAAGGTATAAGCAATGAAAGGAAGAAATAAAACTTCCATGGTTTACAAACTATACCATTATTTTTGAGGAAAATCCAAAATAATCTAGAAATTGTATGTTAAACTTAATTCAAGGTAGTAAGTTTTTTGAGTTTGTCAATACACAAAAATAAATTGTATGCTGTAAAGCAGAAACTAAAAATCAGGAAATTACATCTTAAAAGATACTATTTATAACAGCATAAAAATAGAGCAAAGAAAGGAATAACATAGGAATAAATCTAATGAAAATGTGTGAGAATTTTACACATGAAATTTAAACACTTACTGAGAGAAACATATAAAAACCTCAATAAATGAAATATTTACCATTTTCAAAGTTTGGGAGACTCCATATTGTAAAGATACTAATTCTGTACCCATTGAGCTATGGATTCGATGCAGTAATAATAAAATATTTCAGCAGGTTTTGAATTTGTGCATATGTATATCTGTGTGTATTTGTAGAAATTGATGAGCAGATGCAAAAGCTTTATTAAAATGAAACAGGCCAGAATAACCAAGACAATCTTAAAGAATAATAAAGTTGGAAGGCTTATAATATCAGACATCAAGACTTTATATTTAATATAGTGCCATATAAATTCAGAATATGTGATATTGAAGCAGGTTTACCTAGATCAACGGAAGAGAAGTTCAGACACAGATTTATCTGTATATAATCCCTTGGTTTATAACAAAAGCTATGCTGAGGTGCTGCAGGGAAGGGTATTTTTTGGTTATTTTGTTTTGGTTTTCATAGACAGAGCTAAGTTAGTTGGAGAATTGGGGATCCATGCAGTAAAAATATGAAGCTTGGCCCCTAGATTTTCCTAAAAAAAGAAAACCTTCATCTGCTACTTTCTAGAGGAAAAAAAAAAAAGTGTAAGAGAACATCTTCATAGCTTTGGGTAGGCAAGCATTTCTTTCTTTTTTTTTTTTTTTTTTTTGAGACATTAGACAAAGTCAATTATATTCTCAGTTAGTTTTGTTGACAAATTTTGTAACAAGGATACCATGAAGTCATTTAATTAGTAAACCCCAATAGGAGAAAAGTGTAATATTTAATGCTGATAACCTATTAAAACAAATAACCTTAAATTAGCTAATAGATTATTTCTCCCAGATCCTGTAAACCTGAAATATATTTGGATTAAGTTTCTTTTTTATTTTGGTGAATTTTTATGAATACTAAA
>PISX010006960.1:47240-93042 GCA_004024625.1 Mellivora capensis | reverse complement strand
ATAGCTTTTTTTATTTCAACTTGGTTAGATTTTAGTTCTTTTATTTCTCCAGAAAGGGCTTTTATATCTCCAGAGAGGGTTTCTCTAATATCTTCTATGCCTTTTTCAAGCCCGGCTAGAACCTTGAGAATTGTCATTCTGAACTCTAGATCTGACATATTCCCAATGTCTGTATTGATTAGGTCCCAGCCTTTGGTACTGTCTCTTGTTCTTTTTTTTGTGGTGAGTTTTTCCGCCTTGTCATTTTCTCCAGATAAGATTATATGAAGGAGCAAATAAAATACTAAAAGGGTGGCAAAGACCCTAGGAAAATGCCCTTTAAAGAAAAAATTGAATTAACTGCAAGACTAAAGAATCATGGGGAGAAAGTCATGAATTCCGCGCATTGCTTTCTCGTCCTCTGGAGTTCCACTGCTCTCCTTGTTAAGTGAACTTGGTCTTGGCTGGATTTCTTTTGCTCTTCTGGGGGAGGGGCCTGTTGTAGTGATTCTCAAGTGTCTTTGCCCGAGGCAGAGCTGCACTGCCCTTACCAGGGGCCGGGCTGAGTAATCCGCTCGGTTTCCCTTTCGGGAACTTTTGTTCCCTGAGCGCTTTCCATAGAGTCCAGAGGACTGGAATGAAAATGGTGGCCTCCCAGTCTCCGGCCTGGAAGAGCTGAGATTCGGGGCTCCACTCCTCAGGGAAAAGCCCCGGTTACTCCATATCCCTCGCCTCTGGCTGCGCTCTGAGCTCACCCAGCCTGCAACCGGTTCAAGGTAACCCCGAGCTGGGAGCTCCCTCTTCGGCTCTGTCTCTGTAGCCGGGTTCCTGCTCCGATACCTGCTAGCTCTGCAACATCAGACACCCCCGATCCTTCTGTGACCCTGCGGGACCTGGGGCCACGCTGACCCCGCGTGGGCTTCACCCCGGTTTAGCCTCTGGAGCGATGTCCCTCCGTGGAGCAGACTTTTAAAAGTCCCGATTTAGTGCTCCGTGGCTCCGCAGCTTGCCGGGAGCCGGCCCCTCCCCCGCGGTCTATCCTCCCGTCGCTTTCGATTCACTTCTCCGCCGGTCCTACCTTCCAGAAAGTGGTCGATTTCCTGTTTCCAGAATTGCTGTTCTTCCTCTCTTCGATCTCCCGTTGGATTTGTAGGTGTTCGCAATGTTTTGATAAGCTATCTAGCTGATCTCCTGCTACCTGATGCCATCTCAGCTGCTACTTCTCCGCCATCTTGTCTCCAAACCTAATTTTTTAAATATTTATTTATTTTGGAGAGAGAGAGAGAGCATGAGTGGGAGGTGCAGAGGGAGAGGGAGAGACAGAATCTCAAGCAGACTCCAGACTCCATGCTGAGCGCAGAGCCTGATGCAGGGCTTGATCTCACAACCCTGAGATCATGACCTGACCTGAAACCAACAGTCAGATACTTAACTGAATGTGCCACCTCTGGTGCCCTGCTCCAAACTTAATTTTAAGTATTCCAGTGACCCTAGGAAGAAACCAAGACACAGAAAAACATCCTAGATGTTTTCCTCATTGGTCCTGATTCCACCATGTTTCCCATCTGTTAGGGATTCCTGTATTCTGCTGTAGACCAGATTCTCTCTACACCGCCATCTCTTTCTTGATTATCACCATTGGCTTAGTCTTAGTTTCAGGACCATATTCTTTCTCTTCTTGATCACTGTATGTATCCCTTTCCTGAGAACTGGTTTCTGCCCTTCTTTTACTCCCTCTACTGCAATATCTTTCCTGCAGCCATAGCAGTGTGTTCTGAATCACAACGCTGCTTGTGGGACTCCTTTGCTGGAAAGCTGGAGAGGTTCCCAGTCTTCTACAGAGGTTTCAGCGTAAAGAGCCAATCCCTTGGTTTAATACACAAGGCCTTTGTTTTCTAGGCTCTTCTCTCTGTGCAATGTTTCCAAAGTGTATTTCTAGGCATACTGGGGGAAAGAGAGACAAGGGTTCTGTTTTCCCACCTTTTAGTATGTTAACGTGCACTCTCAATCTACCAGAGGTGGCTACAGTTTATAACCATACAGTGTTTCCTCAACTTGTTTGGTCAAGGAATCTTTTTTCCCCAAGGATAATTTCTGATAATCCATGTAACCCAATTTGGAACATCTTCTTTGACCTTATTTCCTGACACTTGCCCTTACACACCGTAGTCCAGCAAAATGGAGATTCTTGAAGTTCCCAGAAAATATGCTTTTTCTTACCTATGCACCATACATAGGCATTCCCTCTGCCTAGAGTATCTTCCCCTGAGTCATTGATCTAATCAGCTCCTATCCCACCCCTCCCCCCCACCTCAGGACGAGTATCACTGCCTCTGAGCATACCCCCCTGCTTTTCTTTACCTCTTGGATATGATTTTGAACTTCCTCTTTTGTGTGCCCATTAAACTCCAGTCCTAGTGTATATGATGTATTCACATCTGACTCTAATAGAACATGTCCTATTTCATTTTGTGTCATGGGCATCTAGCATATTGTCCAGCACAAAGTAAATATTCAATAACTGTTTGCCAAATTCACAAATGAATGAATGCATTAAGAAGGTTGGAGAAGAAGAAAATCTGACTCAAGGTATGGCATTCTTATGGAAAGATTTGGGATCAGGACAATGGCTAAAACTAGCTGGGCACTTCTCAGAGGAAGAGGAGTGGAATGCAAAGGAAGAGAGTAGAGAGAGTTTGAGGAGAGAGGGAACAAATGTCCTGCTGGGGGGGGAGGAATTGGTGCCTGGCTTCCCTGTTATAATAGATAATTTAACAAAATCAGATTTTTAAATTACTTTTATCTGAGAATTAAATACCATAAATACCATATATATTTGTTATAGAAAATTTTGAAGTCACAGAAAAGCACAAGGAATAAAATATTATCTCATTACTAAAAAATGAAAAACAAAACTTTCTTAAGATCTAGGAAGAAGCTCCAGCTCAGATCAACAAAATTGAATTATAGTGTAACATTATTTTGAGACATGCTTTTCTTTATTGAATGATGAGCTGTAATCATTTTTCCAGGTCATTTTATATTCTTACATAATGTGATTTTTAATAACTGCAGTGCATTCTCTTGTATGCTACCTCCAACTTTGTTTGATCATTAATTATTGCTGGATATTAGGCTGTTTAAAATTTTTTCTGCTTTAAGTAACATCGTGATGAATGTACTTTTACTTAAGAAATTTCTGGGTCAAAGGATTTGTACATTCTGATGATTTTGATTTGCAACTTGTCTTTTAGAAAGATGGTATCAGTTTGTACTTTAATCAACAGTATATGAAAGTGATAATTTTTACTCCTTCTCATCAGTTGGATTCTAAAAAGAATTCTGGGCTATTTAGGAGATAAAAAATGGTATCTCCCTTAATTTTAATTTTTTGTTATTAATGATGTTAGAAATGTATTCATTAAGTTTTTGGCCATTTGTATTTTTCCTTTAAAAAATATCCTTTGCCCATCTGTATTGGGCTATCTACATTGATTTTACTGATGAAGATATAAGGAGGGCTGATTCCTAAATTATCTTTTGAAACACACATTAGTGTTGTTAAAATGGTTAGTGATAAATAGTGATAAATACAGATGTTCTAAATCTAAAAATTTAGGTGTCAATAAATCCTTAAAACTAGATGGCAGCCCTTCTAGTTTTGGTAGTTCTCAGGAGTGAGTTTATAGAACTTCTGACCAACCAATTGCTTCACTCTCATCTGTGTTCCCAGACTATATTTTGAACACGCCATATGCAATTATTCTTAACTGTATTTTAACCAGCACTCTCTGTGTGTGTATCTGAATGAAAGAGCATCGGTTTTGGATTAAAAAAGAGCTAGGTTAGAATTCTTTTTTTAAAAAAATATTTTATTTATTTATCTGACAGAGATCACAAGTAGGCAGAGAGGCAGGCAGAGAGGGAGGAGGAAGCAGGCTCCCCGCTGAGCAGAGAGCCTGATGCGGGGTTCGATCCCAGGACCCTGAGATCATGACCTGAGTTGAAGGCAGAAGCCCAACCCACTGAGCCATCCAGGCTCCCCAGAACCCTTGCTCTACTTTCAAAAGTTTCATGAATTTGGAATTCAACTTCCCTGAACTTAAGTTTGTTTTATTTTTTTTGTCACAGATTGGGTTAACAAACAATTGGGTTAATGATATATTTGACATTGGATTAGTGTTTCGGTGAGATTTCATAGAAAAGGAGTCTAGGTCAATACTTGGAACCATGAGAGACTCTGGACTCTGAAAAACAACCTGAGGGTTTTGAAGGGGCGGGGGGTGGGAGGTTGGGGGAGCCAGGTGGTGGGTATTATGGAGGGCACGCATTGCATGGAGCACTGGGTGTGTTGTAAAACTATGAATTCTGTTACACTGAAAAGAAATGAAATTAATAAAAAAAAATTGAAAAAAAAAAAACTTGGAACATAGTAGATGTGCTGTAGTGAACCTAACAATTAACAATACTTAGAACATAGTAGATGCACTGTAATGAACCTACCAATTCACAGTAAATATGCTTTAATGAATCTAACAGTATTTCCAGATTATTTACTACATATGATCTGAACAAGAAAAAAAAATGCGTAAATTTTGACAAATTCTGTCTCATCCACACTAAGGGAGAGTCTATCTTGCCAGCTCTGTTCCTGGCTTGCTGTACAAGCCTGGGGAGTTCGCCAGAGCTGCTGAATGGCAGACCAGACTAGTTGAGTTACAGTGAAAAAGGTGCTGAAGACAGATCTCCATGAGGCTCTGAGGCACCTGGGCCTCTGATTGAAATAAGCAGGTAAGACCTTCCACTCCACAGCCCATGCCCTTGCCAGATTTAATGTATTTTAAATCAAACTTTATATATATATATACATATATATATATATATGTATATATATATAGGGAACTCAGTCTAGGATATATATATAGATATATATCCTAGACTGAGTTCCCTTCCCAATAATCTAGTTTCCATGAGCAGCACCACTTTGGATTCATCTCTATTTCCACCCTCTCAGTTAATTTATCATCCTGTTGGGCTTTCTGAAACGCTTTGTTAGAATCTCCCTTTTCCTGTTCCCATTTCCACTGCCTAGCCTAGGCCTTCAACAGTTTTGATTTGGGCAGTCGTAGCTGCTT
Organism: Mellivora capensis; assembly: GCA_004024625.1. Taxonomy (NCBI): domain Eukaryota; kingdom Metazoa; phylum Chordata; class Mammalia; order Carnivora; family Mustelidae; genus Mellivora; species Mellivora capensis. Next base: position 87,928 of record PISX010006960.1, on the reverse strand, counting down.
GCAGGTGGCTGGCTCTGTCTTTAGTGTCTCCCATCTGCAGCCCCTCCATGACAAGCTTCCTCATCCTCGACCTCAAATCCAAGTCCTCTTGTTCTCTTGAAGGCCTGTCATTTTGTTTCCAGACTCGGGTCCTTGGACCCAGCAACGGTAGAAATGAGGCAGGACAGACACAGCAAGACTTTACTGGGGCAACAGCTGCAGCTGAAGGGATGCACAGTGACAACAAAGGTATCAGACTGACTCCCTGAACAGCGGTCAGAGAAAGTTTTAAAGGAGCCCAGGTGGAAAAGGAGCCACGTTTAAGCACGTAGAGGCGGGGACATACCGGGAATTGAGTGCGCAGGCGCAGTTAACATAATGTGCTGCTTCATACAAATGTTTGTATTGTATTGTATTGTATGTATGTATTATTTTATTTTATTTTAATTTTTTTAAAGGTTTTATTTATTTTACTTGACAGAGAGAAAGCACAAGTAGGCAGAGGGGCAGGCAGAGGGAGAAGGAGAAGCAGGCTCTCAGCTGAGCTGGGAGCCACATAGGGCATGTATTTTAATAATGAGGATAAAGGTCAGTGAAAAGTCTGATTTGGCAGCCACCTTGTCGTAGACTAGTTTGAAGGGTCTAGGCTTGCATGTCTGTCAGTGCTTTGCTCTGCAAGAAAAAGCAATTGGCAGCCAGCAGGTTGTTCTGCAAGAAAAGTGACAACCACCACCAGAGAGTGTCCTCGGTGCATATGGGCTTGTTGGTTGTCTCAGTTTGGCCCCAGTATTTATGTATTTGGTCATGCTTTCTCATACTATCCAGTGTGTCTCTTCTGTCCTGCAGAACACAAATCATGCTTACTTTTGATGCCCCTGGTGCTCTTCTTTCTGCTCAGAGCAGCCTATCAAAATCCTGACCACCTCTCAAGGCTTCTCTTGAGGTTTTTCTCCAGGAGGCTTTCTCAGATTCATGTCTTACTTTCCTGAGTTTCTGTTCCCAGATCATTGCGGCATTTAGGCTTAATGGTTTTGTGCATTTTGGTTTTCTTTCCACAGCCCTGCTGTGGAAACTCTGGAGGGTATGCTCATCTATGCACATCTGTATCTTTCCAAGTGCCCAGCCTGGGTCTGGCCCACATACCTTCTAACAACAACTTGTGACTGACTACAGTGGGGCCGCTACAGGGTGGCCATAGGGGAGTCATGGATGTCAAGGCCCTCTCTGTCTCTGAGCCTTCATTTGCTGCTGGGAATGCTTCCTCCCTCAACCCTTCCTTTATGGTCCTAAATGCTCTGATGCTTCCTTTCCAACCACAGCTTTTTTCTCATTTTGCCTCCTGAAGATTTTCCCCGTGTATATTGACCTCCGGCCTTCCTGCTTTGCACAGCACAAATTGTCGACTCTATTCTTTTTGACACTTCACCATATGCCATCAGTGATAGCTACATCAGTGCTTCATGTTTGGTGAGCCATGAGAATTTTCTACTTTGAGAAGCCTGGGGCCTGTTTTCAGGCTGAGGTGGCTCCTTCTGTTTCCCTTCTTCTACTCCCAGGTCCTAGGGAGAACTCAGCCTTTCTTTTCTCTTTGCAATAACCTCTACTGTCTTTATTTCTTGGGTTCTTCTACTACTAAGATTTACTTGAGGAGTTAGCCCCTCATATAGTGCAAACAAGCATATAGTTCAGCTAATTTAGGGTTTTAAATTTTTAGGGTTCAGCTAATAACTAAAGGTAATATGAAGTTGGGAGAGAATACAAGGGATGCTACATAGACAAAAAAAGCTACACAAGTATAATAATAAATTATTATGCTTATAATATTTTATTTATAATTTCCGATATTTTTTACTAGCTGGGGCCCAGAAAGCTTCCTTGTCTCTAGAATTTCTCTTGTAATTGAATAATTGAGTTACTTGCACAACAGTTTGCAATGTATGAGGCACTGGGATAGGAGCTTGGGATGGACAGACGGATTAAACACAATTCCTGCAATTAACCTATAAATATGCTCAAATTCTTGCATTAGAAAAAATACCAAATGCTCCTTAAACTTCCTCATTTCTTCAGAACCTCCAAGCCAGGTTCTAAAGTCCCATTTTTCCTTGGAGCTCTTTAGTCCTTAAAGTATGATTACAGGGGGGAATAATAGACCCTAACTAGTGTTTTATGGCTGCAACCTCATAACTATAAAATGATGGAACTGGCATTTTTAATAAGAATGATGGAGGCTACACAGGGAAATGAGATTACTCATTCTAATTCTTTTGGGAGTCTACGTATCTATTTCACTGATGTTCCTCTTACTAAAAACACTTTTTAACACTTTTTAACATCTTTTTAGATATTGTTTTCAAACCAATTTGATTGCCATTTAGGCAAATTATCCCCAAGACATTTTAGCTGCACTTAATTTTGTGTCCTAAATAGTAGACTCTAGCTTAATCGCAAAACTTATTTTTCAGACTCAGCTTAGAATAACTTTTGGCTGTTTCCAAAAAAAATATGCATACATACCCCCAGATAGTAAAGATTTGGCACTTTGGGGTAGAGCTACAAAATATGCTTCTAGTTCTAAAAACAGATCTTCAGTTGGAATTCTCAGTAGGTTCTGAGCAAGGACAGAATGATTAAAATTTGTGTAAAGCTTCCTACAGGGGCCATTTTGACTGACAATCATGAGCTAGGTTGGGTTACCTAGAAACAGACTTTGAGATGTAAAGTTGCTTGCAGAGTATGTACTGGGCTAATGCTCTTGGGAGATGCAGTGTAAAGAAGTGAGAAAAGTACAATCGGGTAGAGTGGAGAAACTGACCCTCAATGCAGTTGTTGCTTGAATATAAGGGTTTAAGGATTCTAAAAGACCGTAAAACAATTACTCTATTCCAATAAGTCATACGCCCTGAATATCACTCAAATTGTACAAAAGACCAGGACAATTTAGTAAGGAATGCTGCTCCGTGAATATAATATAAACTGATCTGCCGGTCAGCTTCTCATTTGATATATGGAGGTCTACTAATACAGATTGAATTATGCCATCTAATAAAATGGCCAACAAAGGGCATCCAGTTAGGGAATCCCAATGGAATTTAAATTTCTTGAATAGATTGCAATGTTATAATTACAGGAATTATTTCATAGCTTCTCCACTTAATTTTAGTTGGTCCAATTTCATTGTTTGAAGTATATTTTGATTAACATTGAATCTACACTAGCAGGTTTATGTGGAGAAAGGAGAAAGGAATCTATGCTAATCAATTCAATTGGGCTCAATCAAAGCCTGGAATAAGGGGCAGCTGAAATCCTGCCTTAGTGTTAGCATTTCGGTAAAATCCTCAGCCTGACTGAAGCTTGTTACTTCTCTGTACAAATAATAGCTGAGTGAATAAATGAATAAATGATTAAGTGTATGTTCTTTTACTAGCTCCAATTTACTTGCAAACAAGAAAGAGCACCACGGAAGGTCAGCCTGTCCCTTTAGGCTGAATAGACGGGATGCTCTATTAGGACTGGTCTGGCTAAATGGACCTAGAGGAGCCTTAGTCCCTAAATCTGATACATCAGCATTCTGTCTTGATTGCAAACCCTTCTTCCACCATGTCCTACAAATTCTTTGTCAAGTCCTCCTCCAGCTAAGTCCCCTGTGCGTCCATGTACACGCATATACCTCTCTCGCAGCGTTTAGGCATCTGTGTGTCTGTTTATCTCCCCACTGAATTCTAAGCTACTCAATGGAAGCCACATCCAACTACCCTAATCAGATGATGGGGATTTTAATATTTTTGTTTTAAAGATAATCAGAAGGAAACACTGGAACTTGCACAAATTCTCACACCTACTCAGAGATGGAGCCAAGATTCCAACTTAGGACATTGTAACTCTCCTTATCTTGGTCTGTGGAGGGCTGTGTCCTAATCATGTCTGTATCTCCAATATGAACAGAATACGTGACACACAAAAGGACCTATAACAGATAATTTTCAGCTGTTCAAGTAATCGAGAGTTCCCTGTAATAGACTCAGCCACCTTAAGGAATATAATTGACGATCAACTACACAGGGTTTCCTCTCCATCTGAAACCGTATGCCGCACAGACAATCCAGCATGTTCTTTGGCCCTGTTGTTCTAACTTCTGAAACACAGGCACTATTACTGACTGTCAGGAAGTACCCTTTCAACCTGTAACAGGATCCATTCTTTTTCCCTAGAGTTAGAAATCCCAGTGGAGAGACCTCTTTTCGGAGAAGGGGGCAGGAAAAAAATGTCACTATGCTCCTGATAGATACCAGAATTCTGCTTGACCTTTCAAATCATTTATTTACCCTTTCTTTTGTCCCATTTCCCCATGGGGACTATCACCAATGATGATAATGCTAAGAAAAATCCCTGGCACATTGCTGGAAGAGCACATGGATAGGGAATATTAACATTAATTGTCTGGTGCAGACTTTGTGATCAGGGCTCTCGATCTGCATATAGCACTTCCTGAATGACTTTTCAGGACTTTTTAATATTTCTTACCTTTTAAGTTGAAGGAAATCCTGAGATGTTAGAGCATATTATGACACTAATTTACAAATATTTTCTACATTATGGTACAAAATAGGGCACTAACAAAGAACATTCTATATAGGAAGAAAATGCATGTTTATCTTAAAGAGAGCAATGGAAACCACAATAAAAAAAAATCAACAAAGACCCTATATCCATTTTCAATGGCCACTGTCACAAATTGGCACAAACTTAATGCCTTAAAATAACAGAAATTTTTTCTCTGATTGTTCTGGAGGCCAGAATTCTGAAATAGGACTTGCAGAACTAACGTAAAGGTACTGGAAGAGGCTTGTTCCATTCTTCACCTTCCTTAGATTTACAAGACAGCCCACATTCCTTGGCTCATGGCTGCATCCATTCGACACCTGTGCTTCCATCATCACATCTCCTTCTCTATCTCTACCCTTCCTGCTTAACTTGTGATTACATTCGGCTCACCCAGATAATCCAAAGTAATCTCCCTGCCTCAGTATTTTACCGAAGTACATCTGCAGAGTCCATTTTGCTATGTCAGATGACACTTACAGGTTCTGGGCATTAGGGCAAGGAAATCTTTAGGGGGTCATTTGTTCTGCCTATTGCAAATACTATTGCTTCTGGTGTTGGGAAAAAAAAAAAAGGATTTCTTTGAGTCAATAAGGAATATGACTCTGTGCATTCCAAAAGACAGAATGCAGGTCATTAGTAAACCACTCAGTCACTTTAGTCTGCTTCCCCCTCTTCTGCTCGTTCCCTGTTGTCCATTTGGTTTAGCTACTGACCATACATTGATACTACATTCATACAATTGCTTGCATATTTTTCCTTCTTCCCTTACCTGTGGACAATACTTAAGCACTTAAACCTGTACTGTGCATGTGTCTACACATGAAGATATAAACCCACCATCATTACAAGGGCAAAAATAAACTCCCTACTGAAACACTTTCCTGGTAGCATCTGTGGTAGCTGAGTGTTCATCCAGTTTGGGATTTTACACCTTGGAAAAATTGCTTAGGTAGGAAATAGGCATTTTGCATCTTCAGGATTTCTTTGAGAACATAATTAGATTAGGTTCAAATTTCTGGAATTTTCTGATGATAGTGTACTACGGTGAGCCTTCCATGTCTGGAGTATCTACATCTTGTCTGCCTCCACCTTTTATTTCATGGCTCCAGGCAGAATAGGAGCTGGCTAAAATCTCAAATAATTTGTTTTTAATATAACAAAGCTTAAAGCTCTGGTTACATTGATGCTACAAAAAAATAAATACACACACACACATATGAAAATGTTCTATTAGTGTAAGTAGGAATGGTGCATATCAATAAGACTGAATGATTTGTAGGAATTATCAGGAAGCACAAATGAGAATCTTTCATCTTTTAAAAATTCTTTATGTTTTTCCTTAAGGTAAACTGAGTTTGCTTTTGCCAAGTAGTCTTTAATTTCCTTTTTATTTTAGGGTCTACAGGATGTATATAATTTATAGTTTTCAAGGTATTCATTGTTTATTCTGCATGAAAGTGATATAGTGGTACTAAGCATTTTAATTGATGATATAGAGTTAATCACTTTTTTGTTTCAGCAACCAAACTATTAATTTCTAAAGTGGTTCCTCATTCATAACCATAGTTTTAGGTTATTAAAATGAAATTATCCACAAAATTAGTTTCTAAAAGACTAAGTACTAATTTTGCATTTTCACAGTCATTAGGGTTCTTTGGAACATTTATGGTACAGAATAGTATGAAATGGAACACCATGCAGTCTTGTGAATTCTCTATTATTCAGGAGTCTTTCCTGAAGGAGGCTTCGGACAATTTGTGACTTTGTGATCAATTATTTGGGGCTAATCTTTGGTTTTCCCATGTACAAAGCTAAGAGCACTGTTTCTGTTTGTTTGTTTCTTAGAATAATAATTTGGACAGGCTCTTGAGGAGAAAATTGCAATAATAACCCATGATTGCAATATGCTTTAGGAAAACAGAAGACTGAAAAATAGATTTCCTGTGTTCACCAACAGACTCACTGAAACCTGAGAGACAGTCCTGGAGTGTGGTCTAGCGTCAAAGATGACTCACCCGCAGATCACTTAGAATGCTCTGTGGTTTGTACTCTGATGGGGGTAAGAATTGAATGATAAGAAAGCACAGGGGTGGAATTGCCTCATTTTGTTTGGGAGAACTAAGGAAACCTTCAAAGAAAGGGTCTTTGAAATGTCTTTTGGTCTTTGTGCTTTTCTAGATAGGGAACTAACTGTGGTAGGACACTATGGATTGGCCAGCCAGCCAGAGGGGAGAGATGGGACATGTCTTCTCATACAGATCATAAAACTGCTATGGGCATGATAAGGAAATGATACAAGACTTTCAATATATAGACGTATTTTGAGAGTCTCATTCTCCTCAAAGTGGAGCAACTGATAAGCTTTTGCCTAGTTTGGCTGGCAGGTTCATCGTTCCTAGAGAGTCATGAAAGAAAAATGTTAGTGAAATAGCTTGTCCAATTTAAAAAGTTTTCTGGTTTTGCAGAAGAAATGTATCCGATGATTGGATGACTCCTGCCTTGTTCAGTGATAAACCACAGACTCAAGTGTCATCTGTATTGATTCCAATCCAAGGGATGCCATGTACCAGCTGACTTACACTGAACAAGTTACTTAACTTTTTGGGGTCACAAGATTTTTATTTGTGTAACAAGGAACATGTTCATTCATATCACATAGAACTGCTGCCAGGTTTACAGAAGAGAGTGCTTATAGAGTGCTTGGCACATAGGCACTCAAGTATCTGTTGTTCTTATTATGATTAAAAATAACTTTAGAAAGGTATCAATGAACAAAGCCTGCATAGACCCACCGTGCTATGCTGTATTCCTCATGAACCTTACCTTATTTTACAACCTAGATGTCTGGCATAAAAAGGTGGAACCGTCTTGGAGAAGTTGGAATCGATTACATGTTAACAAGACCAACATGTATCTGGAATTTTAACCTTCCTGCTATTAATTAATCTGGCAACTCTGGTAATAAAATTTAAGATTTTTCTTCTTTTAAAACAAGCTGTGGGTTGCATCTAAATTTACATTAAGTAGGCTATCAAAATCTTCTGCTTTTATTACAAAAGACTTGTGTGGTGGAGAAAGACAGTTTAAATGCATAAGGAATGAGGTAGAATAATGATTTGGTGCATATATTCTGATAATTACTACATCCTTTCCCCTGGCTTCCCTGGGATAAACGTGCTGCCTTTTTAAACTTCATTAACAAGAGATTACAAACTTCAATGGGGTACAATAATTTTACCTTAATTTTAGAGCAATACATTTCAGGTATCTGATTTTCCTGAGTTATCTTCCCTGAAATAACCTTATGATTCAGAAAAGTTCTTTAAGAATTGAAATACTGTGTAGTGTTAGTACCAAATACGTTAATATTTTAATTCTCATGATAGAGATCATCAGAGATCATTAAACCTTAATATTGAAAGTGAAACAACAGACAATTGTGGTCTTATGCAAAAAACAAATTCTTTCAACCAACTTTAAAAAGTGTCATAGGAATTAAGGTTTTCTTAGCAGTGTGTGTGGCTTAGTGGATAACACCCTAGGAAAACCTGGCAACCAGTGCTTAACCAGATCTAAGTGCCTAAATTGACTAGGCTATATTTTAAGAAAGTATTTGGACCATTTTAACATCTTATGAAAAATCACATCAACAATGAGTAGGTTTCAATACTGAAAATGGCAGCTGTCCAATTCAGAGACCACCATGGACAAAATCCTGGCCTTTCATTCACGGGTCTGGCACATAATCTTTGTAACATTGATTTTTTTTCCTTTTCTGATGGTGTTTCATATCCAGTGATATTTTTAAACCTCTGAATTTGGAGAATGATAATCTACTGAAACAATTCGGTAAACAGATTATGCAAGTTTATGCAAAATCCATTTCCAAAGTTCAAGAAAGAGCCAAAAAACTGTCCTGGAACATTCTTGGGTTTAGAAAGAACTTCTAAGTAGGGAACAGAAATTTTCCCCCTGAGAAATTGTCCTTTAAAACTTTCAAGAATAAACAAACAACAACAATTATTCTCTGGTTCTCGCCTCTCCAAACACTAATGGTTTCCCAGATTGGTCCTGTGGGATATGAGAAGACTCTGCATTTTCTCTAAGTAAGAATTTTTGGATTTAACTTCATACTTGTAATTTTTTTCCTGTCTCATCATGTTATCAATTGCACTCTGAGGCATTTTTCAACTTCTGTTTAATTGATTTCCACAGCGTTCTGTAGAGACTATCACTGGTCATCAATTCCTTCAGAGTTTAATTTAGTTTATTTTATTTATTTATTTATAAATTTTTTGGCAAGAGAAGATGAGTTGGAGAGGACATCATTTCAACATATTTAATTATGATTTCTTCATTCAATATTACTTTATATTCAGTTGATCTAAGAGTTGAAGGTGTGATATATCTGGCTTTTTTTGTGTGTATATCATACCAATGGACTAGCTGAGAGAAAGGACACAATTAAGATAATAATAAAAAGAAAGAATTAATAGATTCAGTTATCTCCTTCTCAGCTAATTTGTTGGTCCTCAAGGATTTTACCTGTGGAGAAATTATGTGGCAAATTGCTTTAAAATAATCCTGCTAGAGTCAGAAAGGGCCTTGTTCTCCACCTATTTCCCTCCCAGACAGCCTTATGAGCCCTTTGTCTCCTGTAACTTCAAGGGCATCCATTCTCTGGAACCGTTCCCTGCCTGTGCCAGGAGGCGTGATACAGAGGGAGCTCCAATATATCTTATTGGAAAGGAGAAGAGATTTGCAGTTAGGTAAATTGGGATTTCCTTGATTTTTTGCATAGTTAAAATGAGTGTTGAGGAGGAAAAATATTTTTTCTACCCTCTTAGTTCTATACCTGGGGACTGCAAATTAAAAAAGAAAGGACCATACACATCTTACAGTTTTTCATGCCCAGGAGTTACAGAAAAGAAATGTAACTAAAAAAAAAAAAAAAAAAGGTGTTAGATGCAGGTGTTTATATACCTTTTAGCAAAAGGTTAGGAGATTCGGGCTTCAGCAGACAATGGATTGTGGGGAATAACTAGGAAGTATATCGGGGAACTAATGGAAGATAAAAATTATTTTAGTGAGGTCTGTTTATGCAAACTCATCTGATGTCAATTCTCCATCTTCAATGATAAGAGTTGTTCCTCTCTACCTGTAATGGGGGTGGGAGGGAAGGAAGTGAGGGGGGCTAGAGAGGGAGGCACCTCCCTCAAAGGGAAATTTATGCCCTGAATTTAGGCAGATAAGGAGAGAGCAGAGAACTCTTTCTCTATTAATTCTCAACTGCTTTCAGTTCAAAATAATCCTTATGCCAAAGTGGCATATTTTGGGTTGGCATATCCTCCACATCTTTTCACTCTTGGCCCAGAGAACTTTTCCCCAAAGTCCTTGTCTGGGTCCCTCATTTCTATTAGCCATTTTCCCAGAGAATCTTACCCTTCCTAGCCTACTTGTATCCATAATGAAACTTGACTTTCTCTTTCTTATCTGGCTTTGTTGGTCTTGATGCATGGTCTCAGACCATTCCTGACCAATCGGACTCCTAGGCCTAACTCTGGCACAAGCTCACTTCTCCAACTGTCATTCAATGTAGATTAAAGTCAAGGTCCCAGGGATGCATCTTATAAAGCATCTTCATTTGTGATGGTATTATTACCTGCTGAGAACTTCCCAGTGGATTCAAATTAACAAGAAAGGAATATCTTCTGTATTTTGTTTTCATGTTGAGACACTTTTAAAAATCATGTGACATATAATGTGTCATCAATTTTTATCACTACTCTTGGCTTTTTCTGTTGAATAGCTTTCAACTCACGAAATCATGTTCAATTCCCTCTTACTTTTTCATAATAAGTTAGGATTAAGTCCTCTCAAATTTTCTTCCAAATATTTCTTACTGTAGGCATTTCTTTCCTGTCCCAAATCATACCTACCCACTTAGATTCTATAATCTTCCTATTCCAATCTGCTAAACTGATCTGAATATACCACTTTTGCATTTTGCTATTCTCATCAAATACTTCCAATGGCTCTTTATGGTCTAAGAGATAAAACAAAGTTGTTATTTGGGCATTTAAAATATTTTGCAACCCAAATCCTTCTTCTGTCTACCTCTATCCTTACCATACACTATGCTTTCAAAAGAATTCTTCAACAAGGACTAATCAGGCTGCGGCTGCTGCTGCTGCTTCTGCTTTTTCTCCTTCTCCTCCTCCTCTTCCTCCCCTTCCTCCTCCTTCTCCTTCTTGAGAGATAGAGTGTAAGTGGGGGAATGGCAGAGGATGAGGGAGAGAGAATCTTAAGCAGACTCTATGCAAGCTGCAGAGTCTGATGTGGGGCTCAATCTCACAACCCTGAGATCTGACGTGAGCAGAAACCAAGAATCCGATGCTTAAATAACTGAGGCACCCTGATCAGGCTTCTTTACTACAATTCATAAAAACCCCGCGTGGCACTCAGCCTTTGCATCTCATGACATTTCTGGCATTTCATTTCCATTCTTTCTTCAAACCTTAAATCAAGTGTTTTCTGACCATACAAACACCGGTTGGTCTGAAATATGCACAGTTTATGCCTGTTGTCTCAGCAGATTTAGCAAGAGTTTCCTCTTTGTCATTCAAAAGTGTCCCGTTTGGGCAGAGTAATAATATGGTCACTCTACTTTCCTTTTCCATCCCAAACTACAGTGACTACTTCCCTATAAAATCTGTTAAGACCTCTCTGTGTAAAGCACTGCTTTAGCACGTAGTACGCGCCATAATAAAATGTGCCTATGTCCAAGGTGCCTGAAAAGGCTATCCTTATTTTAATTTATAATCTATTAAATCAATTTTTTAGCTAAGAAAAAAAAAATACAAAGAGTGGTTTTAAATAACTTGCCCAGAGGCAGTTGTAGAAGAAGTTTGAGTTCAACTTTGAGCCATCTGTGTGCAGTGCCTCTGCTTGATTCCTGAAGCCCAGGCCTACGGATTTATGAAAGACAGGGACTGTCCTTGCTGATGGGGAATTTACGAGAGTTTCTTCCTTGAAAGAGGACTTATTCTATGTCCATGTTGGGATAAGCCTCTATATCTATAATCCAAAAGAAATATGGCACTTGTTATTTCTACTAAATTTGAAGGTTGCTTCAGAGTGAAACCTTCCTTTCTAAAATGATGTGTACTGGCTAGCTCTGTTACTTCTTCCCAAGTGCATGCCAGAGATGAGCACCGTCTTTCTTGAATCCTCAGGCCTGGGCTTCAGTAGCTTTGCTGGAACTACAAATACATTCCTCCAGCTTTAAGTTTCCATCTTTTAAAAAAAGTTTTTGAAGATTTTATTTATTTATTTGACAGAGAGAGAACACACAAGCAGAGGGAGCAGCAGGCAGAGTGAGAAGAAGCCAGCTCCCTGCTGAGCCAGAAACCCAGTGCAGGACTTGATCCCAGGACCCTGGGCTCATGACCTGGGCCGAAGGCAGATGCTTAACCAGCTGAGCCACCCAGGCGCTCCTAAGGCTCCATCTTTTGCTTCACCTCTTGTAGCCCCTGTTCAATCAGATAGATATAGTGGTGGTGGCAGTGGTGGTGACAGCAGTGGTGGTGGCCATTAGTGGTGGCCATGGAGTCAACAACTGAAGTGTCATTCATTTGTTGGGAATTTTTTTCTTCTTTCTAAATTTCATGGCTATGCCCACAAGGGTTTCAGATTCACAAAATAAACCCACCTATACCTCATCAGAAATTACTTATTTTAGAGTTTGCTAAGGAATACAACCATGTCAAAGGACTTACGTATTGTGTAAGCTCATCTAAAAAAACATGGCTGAAAGATGTTTGCAGGCCGCAGTTGTCCTATTATACAGACTCTGCAGAGAAGTTGAAATAATTGTCTTCTCTTCAAATGGAGGTGGACAAAGCTATTAACTTTCTGTTGTCCTTATGTCCCTTCACCTATCCTTTTAAAATTTTTATTAGGTGCTTTAATGTGTGGGTTGAAATCAATAGAGGACAAGCTATTAAAAATTATTGGTCGGCTGTGGCTCCTCACCAAATATTAAAGCAGCTTGGCAAATTAGCACATACCTCCAGGCATTAGGCCTGGGAGAAATAAGAGTCTAGGCAAATAGACACTATAATCCAATTAGAAAATATGGCCAGCATGCTGCTTTGGGTTTCCTTTGGCTGTTATTATTCACCGTTAACATTATTCTGTTTTTTGCTTTTATTAGTGTGAGGAGGTGAGATGGGGAGCATTAATTGTTGGAAAGATCCCTTCTAAGGATGTATTATATCAGGAACTAGCTAGATACCAGAGCAGCTTGGGAGAAATAGGAAACAGATGCAGAAACAGGTGAGTGGAATATTGCTTATTACTGCTCTGGATTCAGTGCCTGGGAGAGAAAGGCAATTTCACTGGGTGCTGTGTGCCTTGCATTCTAGAAGAACAGGTGGACAACCTGTTAACGCACACAATATGAGGAAGATTGTCAACCTCGAAGCTTAGGGCAGAGGTAGGGCTGTGTAGGCAGAAAAGTTACTTTCCCAGGTGGCTGAAGAAAAAAATACAGAGTGAGGTTGATTTTGTGGATATATACTGGAAGCTGGAAGATTCAGGAGGAAGGAGTAATTCTGAGGTAGGGATGGGATGAGGGTGGAGATGAGGAGATCTCCTAATGGAGATTAGGGTGAGATGAGAAATTCCCAGAAGTTAGAAGAATTTGATTTCGGATCAATATCCCTTTACATGTCACTTCTGTTCTTTCTAAGTTTCCATATGCAATTTAAGTCAGTGTTTTTAATCTTACTACTAGTAAGCACAGTCCAACAGTGCACCCTTCTATTTTTCTGATTATGAAAAGTCAAGAAGAAATGGTATCTTTTGGGTCCCTAGGCACAGAATGAAAAACGCATGGTCTCCACCCCAGCCACTGCCCCGTCTCTGCTAACCTAATCCGGGCATTGAAACTAAGGTTACGTTTTGTACCACGTATTTTACTCAGGGAGGAATTTTTATGTTTATATTTTGCTTTATAACTACTATCCATATTTACAGAAGTTATTGAGACTAGATGTTAGCCAATTTATAGCTTGTAGGACATTTCCCATTTGGGATTCTTAAGTTTTTGTACATTTTTTTTTTTTTGGTCAGATGAATGATATTAAACAGCTTTCCCTAGAAAGTTTTATGACAAAGACTGTTTTTGCACATGAATAATTTGGCTGAATGTAAGTCTTGGCTCATGACATTTTCCTCTCAGTGGTCGCACATGTATTGCTCTGTTCCCAGTTAGCATATCATATGGCCAATGAGGGCTCTGAGGCCCATTTAATTTTTTACCATTTGCATAATTTTGTTGACATGTATCATGCTTCTGTTTATCTCTTAAACATAAGCTTTCCTATACAGTACAGATATTTTTCCTATTGTATAAATAATGAAGGATGGCTTTAAGGCACTGGGAATAAACCAGAGTTCCAGAAAAGTATAGAAACCATCATGTGAAGCAAGAACCAAACGGAGAATGATGGTCATGCATGATAATCAGGTACAAGGAGACCCAGCATTACATTGCTCAATGATAAACTAGCAAAGTGTCCCAAGAAGAAAGCCAACCACCCAGAACAGTTCTATTCCTGGGAGATAAGTGTTCTGGATGATTCTATTGCTTACAATGAAAAAATAATTATACTCAATGAGAAATAATGATACACAATAAAATAACTACAAAACTGAGGCCAGATACCCTATACCAAAGAGAGAAGGACGTTTAAGTGGAACAGGGGAAGTGCTAGGAATAGAGTGGGAGGTGGAGAAGGCTGAGGGGAGGGGAGGTAGATTAAAGAAGGAGCCTTATAGGTCAGATGCTCTACCTCGTAGAGCTTCTAACCTCTATCTTGTTATCGAGTCTCTGCCAGATCAGTCCAGAGGCAAGAACTCTTGGGATGCTATCGAGTCCCGCATAGGGTCTCCTTGCCCAGCGGGGAGCCTGCTTTTCCTTCTGCCTGCCACTCCCCCTGCTCATGCTCTTTTTCTCTCTCGGACAAATAATAAATAAAATATTAAAAAAAGAAGAGAAAACAGAGGCAAGAACTCTTGAGTGGAAGCTGTTCAGTTGCATTGATTAGTTATTAGGGAAGAGGGAGAACCACATATGGTTACCTAAAACTACCCTTTCTGGTAGGGGTGTAAGCCTTTTAGCAATAAACTTTATGGTTCCTCATTTCTAGCCAGAGCACAGTTTGGAGACAGGTCCACATCTTATGGTGTTTTTTAATCCTTTTATTTAGAATATTTTGAGATATATCTAAATGCATCATCAATTGTCAAATGCTTTCAATTTGCAAACTTTTTAAAATTTCAACTGAGATAAATTTTCTTCAGTTATGTTTCTGGCTATTAGCTCTGTTCCTTTATTCTTTCTTCCTTGGTTTTAATTTTTACCACGTTTGCTCTCTTTTTGTTTATTTGTCTCTTTGTTCATTATTCCCCTGCTTTATGGGAGAGCGTGTTGAATTTTAATTCCAGTATCTAATTTAAATTTTATTGTAATACTTTCTTATGTCAGCAAGTTTCCTATTTTTCTCATCCTGTTATCTTGATATATTATTTTCCTTTATGGTCTTCTGTCGCTTTTTCATAGAATCTGATATTTCTGCCCTGAAGCATAAAATAGTCTCTCCCCAATTGGATTTTTTTTTCCTTATTACATCATTATCAGAAATGTATCATCCTGCTGAGTCTTCTAGGTCTTTATTAATCACAATAGGCTAAGCTAACTTGTGATAGCAAACAATTTGAAATTTTTTGGCTCATAACAAAATTTACCTCTGATTTCAGTGGCTTAACTTGTAAAGCTCATGCAAAGGTTGGTGCTGGTAGGATATTTCTCCATGGTGCTTGTCCTACATGGGGGTACTCAGAAATCCAGGCCCTTTTTTCTTTTTTTAAAGATTTTCTTTTTTATTTAAGATTTATCTTACATATAGAGAGAGCAGAGGGGCAGAGGGAGGAGAGAAGCTGACTCCCCACTGAGCACAGAGCCTGATGTAGGACTTGATCCCTTGACCCATGACATCGTGACCTGAGCCAAAGTCAAGAGTCTGAGTCTCAACCAACTGAGGTGCCCCAATCCAGGTGCCCCAATCCAGACCTTTTTTATCTTGTTCTGCTATCTCAGTGTTCAGCCTTCACAGCCTTTGATCTCTGTGGAGGGGTGAAGTGAGGCCAACGGAGAATTCGGACCTGCTCTCATACCCTTTCTGCTCACAACCCCATTGTCCAGAACCAGTCACCTAACCTTGTCCGACTGCAAGGTGTGCCTAGAAAGAAGCAAGGGGGCAGCTGGATGTTGGTGATCATGAATAATGCCTACCACAGAGATAACAAAAAGAAAACTGGTCACATAAGTTTGGAGAACACCATGTTGACCAAAATTCTCCAAGTCTCCTCATGCTATGAATTCTCAGTCCTCTGACATTGTTATGAATGACCAAAATAGAAATATTGCAGGTCGCCTGTCTTTCCTATACTTACATACATTTTCCTCATGCAGGGCCCACAGCTCTGCAGAGCACACTTGGGAGATGCTCTTCCTTCTCTGTAAGAATTAGTTCCCTGTGGTGAATCCAGAATTCAGAGACCTCAGGGTGAGTGAAACTTTTCCCTAAAGATATTTATCTCTGTTGGCTATATCTCAGGGTAAACAAGCACCACACAATGCCCATGGCCACAGTGCCTGCTTGTTTATACATAACAGGTGTGAAACAGGTGAGCACTGCACTTCAGTGGGAAGTATAGAAAATTGTCTTAAAAACCCCTAGCCTGGGGCATCTGGGTGGCTCAGTGGGTTAAGCCTCTGCCTTTAGCTCAGGTCACGGTCTCAGGGTCCTCGGATTGAGCCCTGTGTCGGGCTTTCTGCTCGGCGGGGAGCCTGTTTCCTGCTCTCCCTCTCTGCCTGCCTCTCTGCCTACTTGTGATCTCTCTCTCTGTGTCAAATAAATAAATAAAATCTTAAAAAACAAAAACAACAACATCCCCCCCAAACCCCTAGCCTATTCTTTTTACGTTTTTCATGACTTAGTGGTGTCTATTTCAGTTCAGGTATCCCTATTTCTGATTTATTCTTTTCTTCCCTAATAAAACCTGGAGGAATTGGACTTCAACTCATTCCTACTGATTTATCACTTTGACCAGTGCAGTTTGTAAATAGAGTCTCAGGCACACGGAGCGTAGATGGTGTGGATGGTCATGCAGGAAAGGAAAGCAAAAGGGGGCATGAATTTTCCTTGAAATATAATCCACCCAAGGACTGGATTGTGCCCTGCATTCCCCAAATGTGTATGCTGAAGCCCTAATCCTCAATGTGACTATTTGGAGATAGGACTTTAGCAGGTAATTAAGGTTAAATAAGGCCGTAAGGGAGAGTGGGTCTAATCCTATAGAGTTGATAGCCTTATAAGTTGGTGGCCTCTCTCTTTCTCTCACTCCCTCTTTTCCTCTTTCTCTTAGCTGTGCTCAGAGGATAGGCCAGTGGGGACTGCAATGAAAGGCAGGAGTCTACAAGCCAGGGAGAGGACTCTCAGCAGCACCCAACCCCTGCTAGACCTGCATGTTGGTCTCCCAGTCTCCAAAACTACGAGAAATAAATTTCTCCATTCGGAGGCATTTGGTGACAGCAGCCCAGGCCGACTAACACAGAGATCAAGCCTGTGTTAGCCTCTCCCCAGGGCTGGGAAATCTGGTTCTGTGGCATCTGTCAGCATCTTCAGCTGCTGAGGACTGCATTGTTCCTGCTTGGGTAGACCTGGCCTCATTCAAGTTCAGCAGTAGGACAGTGGGCATTACTGAAGCTCAAGTCTACTCTGACCCACATTCCATGCACAGGGAAGTAGCCACCATCCCCAGCATTTCAATAGCAGGAAAGGAGCCCGAGAGAATGGTGCTGGATCTGCTGCTGGGGCTGGGGGTGGAGGGAGTTCCTGAGCAAACTGCGCCCTAGGGTCACAGTGAAGAAGAGGACTCCGAAGGGAAGAGTTCCTCCAATGCTGGCAATACAGTTTGTGACAGAGCTCGTGAGGTTTTAGGGTGTCTGTGTGGCTGAGCTTACACTTTATCAGGGAAGCTGTCAACACTGATTACAGATGTTGTAGAGTTTCAAAAGTTAGAAGAGAAAACTGATTTAAAAAAAAAGTTTTATTTGCTTGTATAAAATAAATATAAATAAAATAAATATGTATAAAATAAATAAATACATAAAATAATTTAAAAGGTGTATAAAATAAATATTTGTTTTGCATAAAAAATATGGAGAACAGTCATTTCTGTGGTTACTTAACACTTATGCCTTCTTGCCATATAAAATATTATGCATCTCATCAAATTGGTGTCAAATTAACTATGTAAGCTGCCGTTAAACTTCACTCTTCATCTCATGGTTCACAATTTAAAAACTTGGAGTGAACCTTGATGTGAATCACTCATTTGTCACTGTCTCACAGTGTTTCGTCTTCCAAGTCCTGCATATACAGCGTTTGCTTTGTCTTCCCAGATACACCAGAAGCAAGCTAAAGAACAGTTACATCCTCCTTTTGTATTACTGAATGAATACCTAACAGATTCTCAATAAACATATATTGAATACATAAAATGACATGTACAATAAAAAAAATCAACTTTATTATGTGTACTGAATTTATTTTATAAATAAGATTTTAAAATCCATCTTTAAATGTCAAAATAGAAAAAAAAATTTGCTAGAAATATTTTTGGAGTCAGAGCATCAAAAGGAAATTCGGATGCTATGCAGTCCAGGCCCTAGATTCTGGATTGAATGCTACCTTTAAGCCAATCAGTTGGTTAAGATGAAAGTAAATAATTTAGAAATAATTGTGGTCAGCTTTCCTAACGTTTTGCCAGAAAAACAGATTTGCAGTTTTCAGTGAGGTCATTCTCCATGGGTTTATATCCCATTAAATACCTTATATATATCTTTGTCAAATTCTTTTGGAATGAATTACTACATCCTAATGCTTTTGGGAAACTTCATTTATGCCTCACATGTAGCCGTTATGTCCTATTATTATTATTATTATTAATGTAGGCTCCATGTGTAGGGTGGAGCCCAATGAGGGACTTGAACTCATAACCTGAGCTGAGGTCAGGAATTGGACCCTTAACTGATTGAGCCACCCAGGCCCCCCTTAATGATATCTTTTTATGGGAATACAAACATCTTGACAAAATTTGAACTCCTTTAGGGCAAAGGTAGTATTTTCCTTTGTAAAGATCTACTGACTTCTGGGAGTTGACTCTTGTAGCCAGTATCCTGGCATAGGCAAAATCATCTCAGGTTTTTAAATGTGGTGACTAGTATCTCTTCATTGTTATGATATTTTTAATCTGAAAACAGAAGTGAGTTATGAAATAGAATTAATTTTATTTCTTAAAAAATATACATATAATTTTTGTTAAAATGGATTTTACTTTGAGATATACATGCATATGAGATGTACATGTGATATATCCATAGTATACATGAAAATCATGGACTTGGTACCTGTAAAATTTTTAATTTGTATTATTTTGCTTCTGGCATAGTTTAATTTTTTTAAGCGGCCATTTTTATGAAATGTCAGGGTTTTCTGTCCATTTTAATAAATCTATTTTTTCTTCATATTTAAATTTCAAGTTTTGGTTCCATTTTAGATATTCTACTTCTTGTAACCTCCATTATAGACTCCTGCCCAGGGTGTCTTTGCTGGCTGTTCCTACTGTTGACATCCAAGTTCAAAGACATCTCAGCAGAACCAGTCCCTATCTCCCATCTCTTAAAAAAAAGAAAAATGCAAACAACAAAAAAAGTCGCATATATCTATCACATAGCCCTATGTTATCTTCTTTATCCATGAAAAATATGAGATCACTTTATTAATATCTTTTTGTTTCTTCTTGATGCCTCCCCACTAGAATGCAAAGCTCCATGTGAGACAGGTCTCCATCAGTCTCTCTGGAAGGAAGAAGCTTGGAGCCCAGAGTAGATACTGCCTGTGGTGCTGTGAGCCTTGGAGAAGTGTTGTTAAATGAATGGAGTATAAAATCATGTTCCCCAAATGTCAATGAATCTAAGGGAAATGTTTGAATTTATGGTGAAGTATGGGTTATCATAAGTGATAAACCAACCTAAGATGAGGATCAGCTTCCCCTGAAATTCTATCAAAATAAATGGAAGTCTGAAGGCTTCGGGGGTGCTCTGCTCTTCTCATTTCTAGGCCTCTTTCCTCGGCCTCTTTCCTCCTTCTGCCAGAAGCCCTAAACACAATCTATCCCCCATAGCTCATTTCTCCTATAATCCATTTTGATGGAATTCCTTGTCTCATCCCAGGCCAGCTACATTCCTTTCATGGCTGGGCTGACTGCCAATGGCCCAGATAAAGGCAGAAACTCAAGTGGAATATTTTGTTCTGGGATGGCTTTGACCTTCTAGCTTCCGATCTTCCGATCTTCTGGGAGAATGTGGAGGTGGAGAGTCATTTCCACATTCCAACAGTATGTCTGAATGAAGCAAGGGAGATCCTTACGCAGCCTGGGGAAGGAGCAGGTCTTCCTGGAATCCGGGGAATGCTTGAGCTTCTTCAATTGTGCAGTCACTCTTCAGTGGCTCAGAGAAACACAATTTTATTAACTCACGCTTGTATTTCTTTTCCCAGTCAGGACTGACTTTCCGGATTTTCTGAGTGATAATGACAGAAAGATCATTCTGTTCAACATTTCACTTAGGCATCTGCCTGGCATAAAACAGTGATCAGAAGCAACTAATTCCTCTGACTTCAGCAATGCAGAGACAAAGGCCATTTAAGTCATTCAGTTGGAAAAATAACACTGGGGTTCTAGAGAGAGTACAGAAGTACAAATGGTGAAATTCCAGGACTGTAATAACTGCAAATGATCAGGTCAGCTTAAGAAAGGGTCTTTCTGGAGACCTGGTCCTAGGCACCCCTGCATGGGGTTGGAGGAGGCAAGTAAGTGAAGGTGGAGGGTGGGGTGAGGGAAGGATGAGATAGCAGAAGGCATATGAACTTGGTTGTTGATGCACGAAGATCTTCAATGTCGAGTCCTTTGTTTGGTGATTCAGTCTCTGTTCATCTGTATGGTATCTTAGCACCAAAGGTTTTAAAGGACATGCATCGGAGAATCAGATTCTATTTAGCAGGGCTGCAGAAAATCCAACCACCTCTTTCCAAGCACGGGTTTTGAGGAGTGACCATTTTATGATTTCAGGCTTTCCTCTGGTCTGTTTTGTACATTTACAGTTTGGCCAAGCCTTCTGACATTCTTTTTTTTTTTTTTAATTTTTTAAGATTTTATTTATTTATTTGACAAAGAGAGATCACAAGTAGGCAGAGAGGCAGGCAGAGAGAGAGGGAGAAGCAGGCTTCCCATCGAGCAGAGAGCCCGACACGGGGCTTGATCCCAGGACCCTGAGATCATGACCTGAGCCGAAAGCAGAGGCTTAACCCACTGAGCCACCCAGGCCCCCAATATTTGTTTTTTTTTTCTTTTTTTTAAATTTCTTTTCAGTGTAACAGAATTCATAGTTTTTGCACCACACCCAGTGCTCCATGCAATGCGTGCCCTCCATAATACCCACCACCTGGCTCCCCCAACCTCCCGCCCCTTCAAAACCCTCAGGTTGTTTTTCAGAGTCCATAGTCTCTCATGGTTCATCTCCCCACCCAATTTCCTGACATTCTCAGGGCACTATTCGGTAGGGGATAAAAAGCTAATCTGAGTTTTCTGCTATTCAAGGATTTTTTTTTTCCCCCTTATAAAATCATCTTGTATCTTCCCTTGTTACAAAATGCTTGCAATCCAGATATTGTTGAGATCCTTTTTAGAGCACTGACCTTTCCAGGTTGTTAAACTCTTTTAGCTCCTGGAAAAATAGATTACTATAGATAAGGTCTAAAAGGCTGATGGAAGTCTTAAACCTACTACAGATCCCACAGTTAATGATTATTATAGAAGCCTTTCACAGGCATCATTGTTCGAATGAATAAGTACGGGTGAAGGGGGAGAACAGACTCACTGGGTTGTTTGCCCTCATGCATATTAATTCATAAAACCAAACGGGGGCTTTCATAAAACTGAAGGGGGGATCATTATGAAATAAACCCTCATCCCCCTGCCCCCAGGGAACATTTCATTCAGATACCTCAAGATAGAAAGTTAACTGCACTTAACAATCTCTGTAAGAAACCCTGCCACTTCCTTTAATAATATACCCCAGCGTCCTATCAGTCCTTACAGACAGGTAGTTTTTCATGGATTCTAACTTAAATACTTCCAAAATTAAGCTAAAAATATTATTGTTTGGTTTTCTCACTCAGGTATCCCCAAATTCTTGAGAGAATGATTGGCATCTAGTAGGTACTAACTGAATATCTTTTGAATACAAGAATAAGTAACTGGGAAAAAATAAAAATTAAGTTATACAACAGAGAAGATGGCATAATTGTACAAGTTACCGAGTTTTATTGACAACATATTCTGTGTATAGTGCTGCTTAGGCTTCATCTGGAATTTGAAGATGGAAAAGGGAAAAGAGTCTGTTACCCACAGGTGTTGACTATTTCTCACAGTCCAGTAGCTGTGTATCTCCGTACACAAGTAACCAAAACCCAAGGCAGATTGTAAAAGATGCTATCACTATCATCCAAAATATAATGAGGTAGCATGAAGGAAGACATGTGTTTGTATTACTATTACAGGACTTCTTTTCCTTTAGTGCCCACATTTCTTGATCATTCCACTTCGAAGGGTGGAGAGGTACACCAGATGAAAAGTAGTGGGCAGCAAAGTGAAGTTTATTGAGCGATAGTACAAAGCTCCTGAAGAGGGAGGGGACCCGATAGAGTTGCCATGGGAGCTTCTAAGTCTAGGGGGTTTTATGGGCCTATTAGTGGCTATTTTAATTTGATTAACCCTTCATGCCCCTGTCATTCAATCAGATTTTTATCATCTACCTATCACAAGGGAAAGGGTGGAGGGCTTCTTCCGGGGTGGTATAAAATCCACCAAAATTTTAAAGGTAGTTTTCTCTTGGGGAGGGGGAGACCCTTGTCCCTGCCTGCTTTTCTTCCAACTAGCCTTCATCATTAGGATGAGTAAAGATGGCCTAGAGATAAAGATCATGAACAGTTTTGCATTACTGGTAGGACTAAAGTTGAAGGCCCTTCTGGTGGAGATGATGCCTACTGTAAAAGCATAGAGGCAGGAACACGGGTGATTGGATCCAGAACCATTGATAGCCTGCAGTCTGGTGTGTCTTAGGGTCGTGCGTGTCTGTGTCTGTATGTCTGCTGGTGGTAGTGACAGAGATGGCAGGAGTAGGTGAGAATGGACTGGAAAGGTTTGCTGGGGTCCTTGAGAGTTCAGAGTAGAAAAAGATTCATGTCACATACCACCAGGCTGTAGGCACCACGAAATCTGGAATTTGTGTCCATTTGTCTACAATTCTATCTGTGGTCCCTGGTATATTGCCTGGAACATAGTGGGTGCTGGGTAAATATTTGCTGAATGAATGTAAAATACTATTACTCTGAGGATGGCAGTCATAGATTGTGCCTTTGTGAAACTGTTCAATTCTTATTTTGTTTACATTTTCTCTGTCAGAGAGACAAAATCCAAGCCAGGAAAGGTAGAACAATTATCAATAAAGGACATTTAAGGTCATGAGAATAAAATAACGTCTAGCCCCTTGGAACAATTTCACTATTTTTGATTATTGAAAAATGATATATTTGGGTACGGAAATTAATTTCAGAAGGAATTCCACATCCACTATCAACAATTTTTTAAGAACTCATGGAGAATAATAAAGCTGACAGGAAAATGTATTGGCTAATATCAGCCCAATTCTTAAAAGTAAATTCTACCAAACAACATACTGAAATCTGGTTCCCAGCTAAATTCTAGAATTCTCAATTATTATTAAGTGGTTTTTTTTGGTAAGTGCTTGGGGTTGCTAATTGCAGTAGTTAGCCTGTGCCATTCCTAGCTACAAGATGGTTGGAAAAAGAAGCTATGGATAAGAGATGGGTCACAGATCTAAGGGAAACCTAGCTGTGCACTTTAAGAGCAACATAATTGCTGTAAAAATCAGCCTCGTGTATAGTCATCGGAAATGAGGTAGGTCTTCTAGTCCAGTGGTAATTAATCAATCAGTAAGACAGTAATCAAGTTGTAAATGTGCTAAACTCTGCAAACATAGACCATAGTTGTAAAAACAAGGATAATCACTAGTTGGAAATTACCACTTAAATCGTAGTCTGACAAATGCATACATACATAGAACCGAAGAGCAGAAGCTATAGTCAGATTAATTTAAATTAGATCACAATATAGCTTCAAATGTGCAACCCAGGCTTGGTCACAAAATCCCTACCTTATAGGATAATTTTCAGGTCCAAATAAGTTAGTGCTTGGACAGTTTTGAGACTAATGCCTGATACAGAGCGAGGGCTCAATTGTTAGTAGTACAATACAAATTAAACATCTTTCAAATAAAACCTCTGTAAAAATTTCATTTGTCATTAGAAAATGATAAACATCTTATTTTTTATAAATTAAAAAGTGGGAATGAGCAACGGTGAAAAGATTTGTTGATTTCTATAATTTATTCACATACTCAGGCAACATTTATTGAACACCTTCTATCTGCTAATACTTCCCTAGATACTAGGGATGGGAAGATAATTAAGACAACATATTTATTCTTAGAAGCTCAGTCTAGTGTGGGATCTCATAATTATAGCATGTGTAAGGCCTAAAAAACTTTAGTGCACATACCTGATTCATTACTGTCTCTTTTAGACTGGAAGCTCCTTGAGGGCCAGACTGTTTCCGTCGTTCCAGCTCTGACACTTCGCACCTACCAGCCAGGACACAGTATGTAAACAGTGACCTCTGATCACTTTATACTAGACTCCAGTTATAAATACCTCGAAATGCAGAAAATAATATAACATTCTTTTAAATGCATAGCTGAGCTTGCAAGACAGAAATGAAATTCTCCAGTTGCCAAGATCAGAGATGGATTGGGAGACAATAGCCATAAGCTCATGAGCTGATGCTGTAGCTCCTCTGGGTGATGGTGCTGGTCTCGGCAGCAAAGGATTTGGGCTTTAATGCCAAGAGGATCAGGAGTGAACTACTGAAGAATGGACTCCATAAAGAAGAAAATTGTATCCTGGGGAATGGCTGCTAGACAGGAACCAACCATGAGGCAAGGAGTTGGTGTAAGTAAACATTGGCTGTATGGGGAGAAAAAGAAGCAAGGTGAGGTAAGAAACCAATACAAATAGCATGTAAGATGGGGGAAAAGGTGTATTCTGGAGGAAGAGACCAATCAAATTTAGACTTTGTTAGGCCAAGTATGCAAACTAAACATTTAAAGGTAATCTTCAATAGGTAGATCATATAATTTCTAAGCTAGGAGAGAGTAAAAAATATTAAAGAAAACAGAATTGGTAGAAGGCAGAAAAGAATATATGAAAACAAACAATATGGTGAACTGAAAGCACTAAATAAGGTGGTAGAAACTAATCCCAGTTACAGCTTTTAAGTAAAATAAGTGCAGATGGCTTGAATTTACAATTGGAAAATAGAGATTTTTAGTTCAGATTTCAAAAATCTAGGATATAGTATTTAAAGAGACATATTCAACAAAAGGGCTCAGAAATGCTGGAAGAAAAGTAGAAAAAGGTAATATTAATCAAATAGTAAATTAAAAGCAAGTTGATAGGTTTATATTAATGTCAGGGAAAAAAAACCATACACACCAAGGTGTAAAACGTATGTAAAATGTTATGAGGTCAATTACAGTTATAAGCCTTAGGTAAGTTACATTTGGAATAAAAGTTTTTATTACACTGGTGTGGAATTGCCATTTTTCAGAGCAAAAATCTTATTATTTTTTCATGATTACAGCTGGACATGAATTATGGTCAAATATACTAATATTAATAACAATAGCTAACAGACAATGATAAGACCTAGTATTATCTTCCCCCCACTTTATAAATGCACTTTATAATTTCAAATTTGAACAATCATCTCCCATTTTAAAGGTAAAGAAACTGAGGTTTATGAAAATTAAGAATTTTTTCTCAGTGACATGAACCAACCTGGAAGTCAGATCTGAGCTTGAGTCCTTATGCTTTTCTACTGGATGCTCTGTGGTCTTGGTTTGCACAGAAACTTTTTTTTTTTAAAGATTTTATCTATTTATTTGAGAGAATGAGAAAGAGCATGAGCAGGAGGAGGGGCACAGGGAGAGGGAGAAGCAGAATCCCAGCAGAACTCCATCCCAGGACCCCAGGATCATGACCCGAGTCAAAGGCAGCCTCTTAACCACCCACTGAGCCCCCCAAATGCCCCAAAAACTTTTTAATAGATAGTCGAAGAGCCTTGGAGACAGATGAGGACAGCGCGAAGTAGAAGATAAGATCCTATCTACCAAGTGCTATGATTAGACATCCATCTCCAAGTCATCCCGGCAATGTGGGAGGACCTAAGAGAGAAGGACCTTGCCATTTTAGAGCCCTTCATTTTGGCTGGGGCACTCAGAAAGCTGGAGCTCCAGAGGCCATCCATGGCTTCTGGAAGGAAATCCTGAGTGGCCACAGTAAAATCATTTTGTCTGAGACATCCTGCTATGTCTAGGGCCACCACAAAGAATTGACCCCTGTGTAATGGAGATTGAACAAGGGATCCATTTCCTGGGCACATGCTGCATAGGCCCCAGGAGGAAGGAATACCTTTTTTGAATCTCATATGGAGACTGAATGGGGCAAGGGCTTTGCCAGCTGTCCTTTTTAACCTTGGGAGCCCAAGCACCAGAGATCTATCTGAATCCTAGTTCTTCCCATGCATACACTTTTCTAGGGGTCTATAAATCTGTTTTGAAAGTTTGTCTCAGCAGCATGCCTAGAAAAGTCTGCTTCTGTTATAATATATTAAAAGTGGATGTCTTCTGATTGGCATAAATCCATTCAGGCTGTTCTGGACTTTGCAGTGCAAATGTCTAGCATGTTTGAGATGATGGCTGTCTCAGATAGCAGCGAGTGCTACTGAAAGTGCCTTCCCACCCCTCATTCGATGGGGAGGGATGTTTAAACGTGCATCCAGCCTTCTGTCCTGACCTTGTTTTGGAGCAGGAATCCAATACGAGCCACTGACACTTGGAAGACCTTTTGTCATTTCAGCTTCTAACACGAAGGTTGTCTGGTTTCAGACTGAGCCCAAGCTCAGCTCTTGTCTCTGTCACTCCACTGCACACGGTCCAATGCTTACGTTACTTGTACATACTTGCCTTCATAATTTATCTGACTTGGGAGGTCAAGGAGGATAACATCATTCACTAATCCAGAACCATTTCCCTAGTGCCTGGAAAATGCCCGGCCCTCTTCTAGGTTCTGAGGGTCCCATGGCAAACCTGGCAGTCAAGCTCACGTGGAGCTTGCCTATAAGTTACATGCAAATACATACTTTGGGGTGCTCATAAATGCTACGCAGGAAGATGAGGTAGGGCAAAGCAGATGCTGAGTGCAGGGCTGGGATATACTGTTTTACTTTAGGTATTCGGGGGAGGTCTTCCTAATACTTGGCAGAGGGAGAGAACTAGCCGAGTTGAGCCATGTGGAATGTGCTGGGGAAACAAAGACAAAAATGACCAATGTCCTGAGGCAGACGCCTGGCTGGCATTTTCGGGGAAGGCTAGGGAAGCCCCAGTGACTGTAAGAGGAGGGCTGGGAACATGGAAGCGGAGGGCCAGGAGGGAGCTGAGCCATGCAGCACGGGAAGAACATCTGGGTGTAAGGGAATCATTCTAGCAGAGCATTTCTAACTTTAATGCTGAGTCAAAGGTCAGTTTCTACAAGGCTCAGTTTTTTCATCTTTGCCTCTCCCCTCGAATGAGACAAGACCTGATGTATAGCTGAGCAATGTTTATAACCTCCACTGGATGAAGCATAATATTTTCTATGTTTATTTCCAGGGTTTATTAAATAAATACACTAAATAAAAGAGAAATTATTATTTTCCAAGATCGTTTCTATGCACTTTATTCTAGATGTACAGCTAGGAGTATACCGATATTTAAAATGGCTCCAAACGGGGCACCTGGGTGGCTCAGTCAGTTAAGCATCTGCCTTCAGCTCAGGTCATGATCTCAGGGTCGTGGGATTGAGCACCGCATGGGGCTCTCTGCTCAGTGGGGAGCCTGCTTCTCCCTTTCCCTCTGTGCTCTCTCTCTCAAATGAAGAAATAAAAGCTTAGAATAAAATAAAATTGCTCCAAACACTTCCTATTGTCATGAAATAAACAGCAAACACCAAAATGAAAGTAATGAAGTCTGATTTGTCCATTTTTTGGTCTTTCATTCCTTATTTACAAAGCAGTCAGATTTTTCTGGGAGATAAGATGTCTTTGAGCTGAATAAAAGTATGGCATCGAATTACAGGAGCTCATGTTACTTTAAAAAAAGACACTGGTAAAGTCTGGGGTACACCATAATTAAATCAAAGAAAAGTAGAACTCCAGTGCATATCTGAAAAATAATATAATATTAACTATCCATAACTGCCACTTTTGGAAATACTTATTGTTTAAAGTTACACTCAATTTGGAATTTGAACAGAAAATTATTTCTTTTCTGCTTTGCTTGAATCAGGATGATATATCGGCATATCAAAATATTTTCTCTCTCTTCTTTTTGACTTTTTGATATTTTTTTTTATTCCTTTACACTTGGAAAATTTATTGGAACCAAAAGTAACATATGTGTGCCCCAGGAAGGTTGTTAGAAAGTTGTGATAATGCTTTTTGTGGACTGTAGTCTAAGGGGATTGCCTTTCAGTGGCACATTTTTCTCCACATGTTACTATACAGGTGACCCTCAGACAACAAGGGGGTGAGGGGGGCAGATTCCCCATGCAGTCAAAAATCCATGTAACTTTCGATTCCCCAAAAACTTAACTGCTGATCGCCTACTGTTGACTGAATCTCTCCCAATAACAAAAATATTAACACGTATTTTGTATATATTTGTATTTTGTTCTATGTATTACATACTCTGATCTTATAATAAAGTAAGCCAGAGAAATGTTAGTAAGAAAATCATAAGAAAAAACACATTTACCATTTATAGTACTGTATTGTAAAAAAACAAAACAAAACTGTATAATCGGATCTACATAGTTCCACCATGTGTTGTTCAAAGATCAACTATTATCAAAATATTTTCTCTTAATTTAATTCAGCCCATATTGATTTGCACATGTTGAATGTTTAACTACATTACACTACAGTAGGAATGCAGATAGGAGGTTAATGAAAAGGGCAGTGCTAGAGATCTGGCCATCTAAGGTTCCTCAGAGAAAGAAATTTTAAAACAAGAAGCATTTCATTCAATTTCAAGAGGGCTTTGTCAAAAAAACATGCTGCCAATAAACTGGAAAAGTGCAAACAACAGAGGGTTGGAGCCAAGAGCAAAGAAGGAAGGTTTGCAAAATTGCTGACTGTGCTAAAAAGAGCTGAAGGGATTAAAAGGAATAAAAGCTTTTCCAAATATATTGAAAAGGGAGATAGAGCCCCAGAAAGGAGGGCTGCAAATGAATAGGGAGGGAGAAATACATGTTAGCTAAAGTGGCTCAAGACTGACCTTCTTTTAAAAATCTGAGTCTGACAAAGTACACACTTGGGGCAATTAGGACATAATGAAGACCTGGTTTATTTTTAGGCCTAAAATAATTTAGGCAGCTGATGGTATTTCTGCATGCTAATGGAAAGAGCCCAGAATCCTGAAACATGCCTGCTGTTACCGATACTAAAATGTCTGTAAAGGAATTTGCCTTCGAAGCTACTACTTTTATCCCGAAGAGAACTCTGGTTCTGCCTTCAACCCCTGAATACCTCCATGAAATTTAAAAAATCAAGTAGAATTTAAGTCTCAAAGGATGGATAAAAATACCAGGAGACCAGACCCATGAGTTTTAACCCTACTTTGGCCACTGGCTCCCTCAATGCCACTGTAGCTCTATCTACGTCTGTTTTCTGATCTATAATTGGGATGATTATATTCACCTATCAACAATATGTGACTCAGGAAAAGTTTAGAGTGTGTCATAAACATAATGTGTTGGTATGATGTATAATTAGAAACGAGAATAGATTCAAGTCAGTAAGAATTCAGTCATGGAGTTCAGTTAACCCGCAAAGGCAGTGTGGGTAGGAGACCAAGTGCGTAGTCTCTGGAGACAGCTACCTTGGTTTGAGTTCTCCTCTTACTGCCTACTGGCTGTGTGACCTAGAGCAAATGACTTAATTGCTGTACCTCTTTTCCTCATTTGTTAAAGATGAGACATGTAATGCTCAATAATGTCAGCTATTATCGGAGCAAAACCTTCTTAGATTTACAGAGAGAATGCTGGAATTCCAAGACTGCCTTTGTGCAAGTGAATTTACAAGATTTCGACTTAGACTATTTTAAAGAATACAGTAATGTCAACAGAAGTTGAACCAATGTAATCTAAACACTGGTGTTGCACAGCCTGGCATCTGTCTACGTACCTCAAAGGTAAAGATTAAGCATGGAAAGTTGCCTTATCATTTGGAAGGGGAATTGGGAAATGAAATGAGACTGAAAAATCGCAGTCATGTTTGGCAACCATAGATGGACCATGAACTCATAAAGCTCACAGAAATCCTGAGAAGTCCTTTAGTTGGGTACTAATGTAATCCATATTGAAGACATTAAATGCTGTGTCTTTGTCTTCCCCATACTTGTATATTCAGGAAGATAGTACTAGACACTTTGCATAATGATCAGTTCAGTTGCTCAAGGGCACCTAGGGTTTAGAGGCTGAGTAGGACTCTGTTCTCACAAGTTCTGTTGGTCACAACTCATACCCTCTGTGGTTGGGAAACCCCTTAAAAGACACAAGAAAGGGGTGCCTGGGTGGCTCAGTGGGTTAAAGCCTCTGCCTTTGGCTCAGGTCATGATCCCAGAGTCCTGGGATCGAGCCCCGCATCGGGCTCTCTGCTCAGCAGGGAGCCTGCTTCCTCCTCTCTCTCTCTCTCTGCCTGCCTCTCTGCCTACTTGTGATCTCTGTCTGTCAAATAAATAAATGAAATCTTAAAAATTTAAAAAAAAAAGATACAAGAAAGAAGATTCCTTGCTCATGAGAACAGGAGCCATTGGTGGCCCCAGAACATGAAAGGTCACTCTCAGAGCTCTGGAACCATCAAAACGTAAACAGAATGCAGTATTTACATGAATTAGAACAAACCATTACTGAGCTTTTAACCAATTGCTGGATCCTGAGAAAGGGCCTGGTCACATGAAGGGGAGTAGGATAAAAATTCCTGTCCTAGGGGAGCTCAAAGTCTGAAATAGCATTGTATCAGAAGTGGGATCAGAAGCATTAATTAATTAGTTCATTGACTCACTCAGTCATTCAACATGTATTTTTTGAAGTTCTACTATGTAGCAGGCGCTGCTCTGGACACCAGAAGCAGGAACAAAACAGACATAGGTCCATGACTTTATTAAGTTTGTTTTCCATTAGTGAAAGAAGGAACCAGGTAATAAATAATAACATAATTGCCTCAATTTTATCTGTGGGATTTTATTTTATTTTATTTTTATTTATTTAATTTAAAAAAAAAAAGATTTTTATCTATTTGACAGAGACAGAAATCACAAGCAGCCAGAGAGGCAGGCTGTGGGTGGGGGGAGGTGTGTGGGCGGGGAGCAGGCTCCATGTTGAGCAGAGAGCCTGATGCAGGGCTTCATCCCAGGACCCTGAGATCATGACTTGAGCCAAAGGCAGAGGCCTAACCCATTGAGCCATCCAGGCGCCCCTCTGTGGGATTTTAATGTAGGGAGGTGACTGAGTGATGATATGATGAGGCTAATGTCATTGAAAGAAAATTTTTGTTACTGGGATTTCCTGAGAGGAGGGACCCCACCCTGCCAGGCAGGCATATGGGAAAGCAAAAAACGCTAGCCATGAGGTGGAAAAGGAGTGTGGGAAAAGCATAGGCAGGGCCTTTATTGTGTTTTCAGTAGAAAACTCAAGCCAGGACAGGGTTTGGCTACTTTGAATAATTCCAGCAGGTCTGGGGACACAGCGGCTTTTTTGGTTGTCCAGGACCTTGCCCTCAGTTGATCTAGGGCTGAAGAATATTGTTTGGTGCCTGAGTTCAAGGAGATGGCTAGGGTGTGGGCTCTGGACAAGTTTGCATATGAAAGATATTCCCCTGGCAAAGACTTTGCTAGCTCTAGAATTGTCTAAACATGGGAGGAACATTACGTTCAGGTCAGTAAGGCCACAAATGCTAGATCATCAAGAAAATAAGAGGCATCTGGGTGGATCAGTTAGTTAAGTGAGTTGGTTTGGCTTAGCTCATGGTCTTCAGGTCCTGAGATAGAGTCCTGCATCAGGCTCTGCACTCAGCACTGAGTCTGCTTGAGATGCTCTCTCACCCTCTTCTTCTGTCCCTTTCCCCTTCCCCTGCTTCCCTCCCCACTGCTGCTCAAGCTCTCTCAAATAAATAAACCTTAAAAAAAAGAATACAGCAAATAAGAAAATATATGTACCCTGATTGCCCCTGTGATGAATGGGTGACAAGTAGACAAATACAGAATCTAAGAAAATACAGAACAATGATAAATAAGCAGAATTATCCAGTGTGTTGCAAGATGATAGATGAAGCTACAGAAAAAAGAAAAAAACTTAGAGCTGGTCTTGGGGCTTAGGGAGTGCTGGTGGGTGGCATAAAAATAGATTGCAGTGTTAAATAATATTGTTGGGTAAGTCTCATTGAGAAGGTGAGATTCAAAATAGGACCTGAGACAAAACTTGCTTCTAAAAGGAGATTTTAATATATTAGGATTATAGCCAGTTACAGAAATTTAACACATCCACAGCATAACTCATTCATTTATTTATTCAGTTGTTGTTCAGTTAGATATTAAACAAATTAAGCATTAGTAAATAGATACTGGAGGTACATTGGTGAGCTAAACAAACAAACAAACAAACAAAACATAGACTGCCATCACAAAACTTGTCATCTTATTGGGGAGACAGATATTGATGTAATGAACACACAAATAAATGTTTAATTACAACTGAAAAATAGCTACACAATTTAAGTGAGCCTGTAATAAATGGATTTGATCTAGCTAGGGAAGGGAGGGAAGGCGTCACTGAGATCTGAAGAGTAATTGGGTGTTGACTAAGCAAAGAAGAAAGAGAAGACATCCAGGTATAGAAAATAGCATGTGTAAAATCCCAGCGAGGGAAGATGTTAGAAAGTGAATGGAAAAAGCATGGTAGACCATGGGGCAGATGCTGCAGGGGTGTGTGTGTGTCGAGGGGTGGGGAGTGGGGAGGGGGCACTGTATATCACAGGGGTCCTTCAGGCCACATGAAGAGATATACCTTTTCCAGAGAAAAATGGCCAGTGAGGGAAGGACTTTAAGTTGGGGTATCTCTCAAATGAACTGATTTGTCTTTGAGAATGGATATGGGAGAAGTCAGGGGAAGAGCTGAGAAGTTAATGATAGCTTGGAACAGAGAGTGATGGGGAAGAGCACTGGTCTTGGAGATGGATCAGATAGAGCAGTGAGGAAAAATGAGGCATCAGGGTGACTTCTGGTTCCTGTCTAGTGCTTGTTATGGTGCTATTCGTTGAAACTGGGGGGCACTGGAAGAGGATCAGGACTTTCCATGAAGATCACTTAACTAATGTTGGACATAATGTGATTAAGATTTCTCTGAGACATGTTTGAGGAGA
This sequence comes from Mellivora capensis, assembly GCA_004024625.1. NCBI lineage: Eukaryota > Metazoa > Chordata > Mammalia > Carnivora > Mustelidae > Mellivora > Mellivora capensis. The sequence continues at coordinate 54,496 of PISX010006960.1, read as the reverse complement.
ATTCAAGTAAGCGTATATGGGTCTGATCTTCTGAGGAGGGATGCAGCCCAATGATACCCATTTGGGAGGTATTAGTTTCTATATGTAGGTGCTGATAGGGTTGGGTCAGATTTCCAGGAGGGAGAACATAGAGTCAGAAGAAAGAACACCTGAGGCCTGGAGGACCCAATATGTCTTCACCTGAGTAGAGGAGAATGAAACTGCAAAACAAAACAAAATAAAACAAAATAAGAAAATGAACAAAAAACCAAACAAACAAAAACAAAACAAAACAAAAAAACAGGAGCCCAGGGTTCTTCAGACTATAAACTTCAAGGTCAGCCCAGGAGAAATCATGGATACATGAAGAATATCTGTCCTCTGATTAAACTGATTAGACCTGCTTAGAGCTCCTTTTTCAGATTCAAACTCTAAGCCTATCACCCTCACCCAGGAAACCCAGCTGAATCCTAGACTGTCTGTCCATTGCTTGAAATATTCTGTTGTTTATAAATGAGACCTTGTTTATAAATGAGACCTTGTTTAAAGGCCCTGTCTGTACTAATGTTATGGAACCTGGACTGGGTCCTGATGGAAGAACCAAGCAGCACATGGAGACTTTGGAGGATGGGAGGTTTATTTAACACTAGTGGGCTCAGAAGAGAGTGTTCTCCAAAGGTCTGAGCCCTGAGCACAAGCAGGGAGGGTGATATATACCCTTCTACTTCTGCATACTTCATACTTTTGGCGCACGTGGGAAACAGAGTAGGGAAGAAGCACCCGGACGGGCTTTGAGACAGGGACTGGAATTCCCTTGCTGGTTTGGTCGGCCATCTTAGAGTACAGTTTTTCCCTTATCACTAAGGCAGGCAGAAACAAAGTCTGTGGGCCCTGGGGCAAACCCCATTTTCTCACATCTATAGGCCATTTCCAGATAAAAGGAATGAGCAAAGTCTAACCACATGCCCTTTGAACAGGTTTAGCTTCTTGACATACCAAGACACTGGTTTGTCTCTCTGCTTCCTATTGCTGGGCAGTATAGGTTAGACATTAAAACAGAACACAGACACATGAAAAAGTACTCCCCACATCACTCGGCATCAGGGAAATACAAATCAAAACCACAGTGAAATACCACCTCATACCAGTCAGAATGGCTAAAATTAACAAGGCTGGAAATGACAGACACTGGCGAGGATGTGGAGAAAGGGGAACCCTCCTACATTGTTGGTGGGAATGCAAGCTGGTGCAACCACTCTGGAAAACAGCATGGAGGTTCCTCAAAAAGTTGAAAATAGAGCTACCCTACGACCCAGCAATTGCAGTAGTGGGTATTTACCCTAAAGATACAAACGTAGTGATCCGAAGGGGCACGTGCACCCGAATGTTTATAGCAGCAATGTCTACAATAACCAAAGTATGGAAAGAACCTAGATGTCCATCAACAGATGAATGGATAAAGAAGAGGTGGTATATATATACAATGGAATACTATACAGCCATCAAAAGAAATGAAATCTTGCCATTTGCAACAACGTGGATGGAACTAGAGGGTATTATGCCTAGTGAAATAAATCAATCGGAGAAAGACAATTATCATATGATCTCCCTGATATGAGGAAGTAGAGATGCAACATGGGGGATTTGGGGGTTAAGAAAAGAATAAATGAAACAAGATGGGATCGGGAGGGAGACAAACCATAAGAGACTCTTAATCTCATAAAACAAACTGAGGGTTGCTGGGGGGTGGGTAGGGAGAGGGTGGTTGGGTTATGGACTTTGGGGAGGGTATGTGCTATGGTGAGTGCTGTGAAGTGTGTAAACCTGGCGATTCACAGACCTGTACCCCTGGGGCTAATAATACATTATATGTTTATAAAAAAATTATAAGAACAAACAAACAAACAAACCAAAAAAACAGAACACAGACTTTATAGCTAGACAAGACCTGGTTTAAATCCCAATTTAACAATTTAATTTGACTACAATTAATTTGACTGTATGAAGCTTGGATTTCTTCATTAATAATATGAAAGTGATCCTACCCACTTGTTAAGTTTGTTATGAGGATTATAGAAGACAATATGGACTGTAGGGAGGAAATAGTTTCCTTTCTACCCTCCTAGATTCTGTGGCTGGTGTAAGAACTAAACTGACACTGAGAAACAGAAGAAAAAAACATGAATTTAATTAAGTACATACACATGGGAATTTCACAAAGATATGAGACTTCAAAAGGCATCCAGATGATGGAGATTTATATACCATCCTGAGCTAGGGAAAGGGTTGGGGGTTTAGGGCTTTTAGGTGAGGGAGGAAGTAATTTGAGGGAGGTTAAGAGGAGGAAATGTATGGTAAACAAAGGTTGCCTTGTTATGCAGATAAAGTCACTCAGGAGAAAAAAGATCTTAATCACTAGTAGTAGCTCTTCCTGGAACAGGTACTCTTTCTAAGAGAAATTTCCTTTATAAATATATTTCCCCCACAAATGGGGACATTTATACTTTCTTTTAGGCAGTTAAGGGGGAGATAAGAGCTTTTCCTTAGTCTACTGGGTCTTGGTTTCTCTCAACTCAAAGTAATCCATATGACAAAGTGACAAATTTGGGGGTGGCACGTTCTGAACCCTTTCAGGATGAAGTGCTTTAGTACACTACTGGACCATGGTGTGGGTTCCGTAAATGAAAATGTGACTTTATTTATTCTTAATGTGCACTTTCATTTCTCACTATTTTCATTCAACCTGAGAATTGCCACCAATGTAGAATGGAGAGGATAATGTAAAACAAAAAGTAAATGTTCTCTCAAACTGTAAAAGTTTATGGAAGAGAAAAAAGAAGAAATCCCATGAAAGTCTATATAGTTATTTGCAGCATATGATTTAAATTTTTTTTAAAGATTTTATTTATTTATTTGACAGAGAGAAAGAGATCACAAGTAGGCAGAGAGGTAGGCAGAGAAGTATGCAGAGAGAGGGGGAAGTATTTGAGCAGAGAGAGCCTGATAGGATATGGGACTTGATCCCAGGACCCTGAGATCATGACCAGAGCTGAAGGCAGAAGCTTAACCCTCTGAGCCACCCACACACCTCGAAAGACTTTTTCTTTCTTTCTTTCTTTTTTTAAAAATTCGTTTGAGGGACGCCTGGGTGGCTCAGTTGGTTAAGCAGCTGCCTTCGGCTCAGGTCATGATCCCAGCGTCCTGGGATCAAGTCCCACATCGGGCTCCTTGCTCGGCAGGGAGCCTGCTTCTCCCTCTGCCTCTGCCTGCGTCTCTGTCTGCCTGTGCTCTCTCTCTCTCTCTCTCCCTCTCTCTCTGACAAATAAATAAATTTTAAAAAAATTAAAAAAAATAAAAATTCATTTGAGAGAGGAAGAGACACAGAGGACAAACAGGGGGAGAGGCAGAGGGAGAGGGAGAAGCAGACTCCCTGCTGCACAATGTGGGGCTCAATCCCAAGACCTGGAGATCATGACCTGAGCTGAAGGCAGATGCTTAACCATCTGAGCCTCCCAGGCGTCCCTCCAGCAGGTTTTTTAATCTCATAGTATTATCCACATGTTTCCATACATCTAAACCCAAACCTGCACGTGTCTGCATCCTGCATGAGAATGTCATGGCTACACTACCCATCCATACTGGCCAGCACTGACATAGACTGCAAAAGATACATTAGGAACTGACTGTAAGATCTCTAAGCCCCAGATCCTTTTGGTATCTTTTTTTATGAAATCCAAGAAGCTTTCTTAGCTCTTTTCATTTCACTTCGCCTCTGCCCAGGGATCATTCTATCCCATCATTCTATAGATGACAGTTTTCCCATCTGACTTTCACCAGTGTCAGGATCTATTCAGTCCTGCTTGAATCTATTAACCAACGCTTGGCCAGTGCTGGGATGCAACTGAGCTCTGGGACTCTCCTGAGCCTTGTTCAAGCTAGTCCCCAGCTTGTCATTCATTCTTTTCCAGTCAGATTTCAATGTCAAGGATCCATATGCTAAATCATGTTTCTAGGAGGCCTCTGAAAATCCATTCATTAATTCTTTTCCCCAAACTCCCATGATTGGTTATTAGCATAAGTACAATTGCTAAATTACCATTCCCTAATCATTACTGATCATTGTCAATGTGTTTCAAAGGGTAATTATTATTCTTAACTTTGCTCTGAGTTATGATCAAGGATCACGGCTACCATTGCACTAGTAAAATTAATAGTAACATGACCCTTGAAACAGTTTGGTCTAGATGTACCAGTCATTTCTTCTTTAATGTAGTCTTCTTGGTAGAATCTCTAACTAGTCAGGGGTGATCTTTTGTAACAGGAGGCATGTAGGGTAGTGATTCATCGATTGAAACTTCACTTTAAACCCTCAAACCTCCCTTCCAAACCCAGTAACTGATTTTGAAACAACTGTTTTACTTCCTTTCCTCACATCTGCTCAGTCTTTAGGAAGCAGTCTTTGGGAAGTGACATAGTCTTGAATGGGACCCACAAAAGTAATGGAAAAGCGAAACAGTCTTTCTCTAAAATATTTAGGCCCTGGATTTGGTGTCAGAACTCCTCAGCATGTGACCTTGTATAAATCACTTAACCACTCTGAGCCTCATCAACAAATAGGAACAAGAACACCTGTTCTTCCAGCCCTCTGAGATTTATGGAAGCTTTTCTTTGCTAAATGTGAATTTTGTAAACTGCAAGGGCTTCATATAACTGTAAGTTGTTATTAGTCAACTTTCCTTTTAATTAATGTAGGAGGAATTTAAATCACACACACACACACACACACACACACACACACACACACACACACCATTGTAATCTCTAAATGTTTTTATTAGGTCCTTTCCTAATTACCTGTGTTGCCCTCCCATTAATAATTTCCTTTCATTGTTTCTAGTACAGATACAAATGAACTAATAGAACAGAAGGATTTCCTGGCACATACACACATGGGATTCTATCCAGAAGGGCTTCCCAACAAAGTTTAACTACAAGGAAATTTGGAGAAGAAGGTGAACCTGCTCTGAAATACTCTTTGTGTCTAGTCTAGATTTCTTATTAGCCCATTGCCTTACGCTAGTTATTTTAACCCCAGTTTCTGGAGGTGTTAAGTCTAAAATCTTAGAATTTTCCCAATGACACTGCCTCTGAATTAAGAATAAGATCATGCTCAATATTAACAACAATTATTTAATTTTTTATTTTTACATTCATCTTTCTTCATGTGCTTTATTTATTTTTACGCTTTTTCTTAATAATGCCACATGCTGGGATGCCTGGGTGGCTCAGTTGTTAAGCATCTGCCTTTGGTTCAGGTCATGATCCCAGAGTGTTGGGATCAAGCCCTGCATTGGGCTTCCTGGTTGGCAGAAAGCCTGCTTCTTCCTCTCCCACTCCCCCTGCTTGTATTCTTTCATCGCTCGCTGTCTCTCTCTGTCAAATAAATAAATAAAATCTTTTTTAAAAGTGCCTCATATTTAGATAATGCTTAACACATTCCCTCTGGAATAGAGTATTACTAAACTGGAACCTCAAAACAACAGTCTAATTAGGTATGTAATCCAGGAATGGCTATTAGCAATTTTGTTTTGTGAATAAAGAATCTTAGTTTTACCTCCTTTTGCTTTCCCCATACTGATAGAATGGGGATTGGAATCCCCTTTGCTAACTTCAAAAGTAATGTTTTAACTAGTCATAACTTTGGACTTAAATACTTTACCTCTCCTTGTTTCACTTTCCTAATTTATGAAAATAGGGGATAGATTTGATGATCTAGATGATCCTTTCAGTGCCTTTACCTTAAAGTTGGGTTCTAAGCCATAAAATATTTACTGTGTGCCTGTGTATAGTGCTTCTACCTCTAAAGATATAATGAGCTGTAAGATACCTCTGTATCCTGCCAAAACATCATAATCTAGCTGGAGGATTAGCAGGTGCTAATGTGAAGGTACAGCAAGATTCAAGGCCAAACTTGCTAAATCCTACATGACTGACAGACAAAAATAAGTGTTATGGGTGAGGAGGGAAAGTCACTGTGTCCCCAAACTATTGACAAATGGATTGACATCCAGACCTTGAGGTTTCAAAGTAAGGAAGAAATCCCTTGCTTTAATACTGGGTACAGGACAATATTAAGAGAACAAAAATTGTGTGTATTGCTAAAAGGGGAAAGCTCATTTGAAAAAAAAAGCAGTTGAAAGGAAGAAAAGTGTGGGCGGTAGAGGTGGTGCTCATTCAGTTTAAAGCTAATGTAGAGTTTATTATGGAAAATCTGTAATGAAAGAATTCAAACTTTTTTTTTTCACTTGTTTCAGGATTCTGTATTCATTGACTGTGGAATGAAAATAAAAATCAAAGCAAAGCTTTAAAAGGATAGAGATATGTAGGCTAATGGACAATTTGTCGGAGGGAATGGCTTTTAAGGCTGAAATTTCTCTGTGTATTTTTCCTCAGAATTTAATGTTTTTAAAGATGGTGCCCTGTGAGTTACCATGACAACCTGTAGATATCATCTTTAGAAGGCTAAAGCTACAGATCTCAGCTCAAAGTGTTGAGTCCACACACTTTTAGAAAAAGCCTGTTGATGCACCGTAGATGGGCTGAACCAAACATGGAGCGGTCACCGCTATTATGGTGTATTTCTTTGAAATACTTCAGCGTGGCTGAAGCTGCTTCTACAGTGTTAGACATCCTCCCTCTCTTTTCATTGTTACCTTTGCAATCTGAAGCATACTTCGTTTTCTTCATTTTCATTTTCTTCTTACTTCATACTTCATAAACTTCTCCCAAGACAGGCAAAAGTAAAGGCTAGAGCTCATTTCCTATTTTACATGCTTCTTTGAAAAGAGAAATGAGATTCAAGTGTTGTTGGTTATACTGCTATTTTAGAGTTGTTCTTTGTCATTGGGCTGCGTTTTCTCAGGATAGTATCCTCAGTCACAAAGCTGGGCAAAGAACTGAGAACTCATTTACAGTTGTGAAGAAAAGGACTGGAAGGTACAGATGAAGCAAAAGTTCTCCAGAGCTTGGTTTTCTGTCACCTTTGTAAAGGACTGGAAGGTACAGATGAAGCAAAAGTTCTCCAGAGCTTGGTTTTCTGTCACCTTTGTAGTGAAGGTAGGTGCCTGGGGCAGAATGATTATAGAAGTTGCTAAGCAGTTGCCTTTGTAGACAATCAAGTTCAGCAAATTCACTAGAGAGAATAATGATTGTGATGACATGTCATTAATGTGTTTTTCTGATTAAACATGAGATGGGAATTTGAGATACTTTGTTGA
>PISX010006960.1:0-47140 GCA_004024625.1 Mellivora capensis | reverse complement strand
GGAATACAGTGACATGAATTTGATTTTTTTTTTCAAAGTTTCATTAGGTACCTCTGCTTTTTTTTTTTTTTTAAGATTTTATTTATTTATTTGAGAGAGAGAGTGAGAGAGCACAGAGGAAGAGGGAGAAGCAGGCTCCCTGCTGAGCAGAGAGCCATTGTGGGGTTTAATCCCATGACTCTGGTTATCATGACCTGAACTGAAGGCAGATATTTAACCTACTGAGACACCCAGGTGCCCTAGGTACCCCCGGTTTGGTGAACGGGTCATTTCATTGCATTTATAAGGATAGATTTGGATTTTAATATCACACGGGCAGCTGAACCTTGCCAGACCAGAAGCATCCTGTAGCCCCATTCATAGTCATTGATGGAATGTGATGCATTCAGCTCTCTCAGAGGCTTAGTGTTTTGTGGTTTATGGCCTTGGTAATCCCATGTCTTAAGGATGTTTTGGTGAGTGTGAAATTTTGGTGAGTGTGAAATAATTTGCCGTGTTTTCAGTGATTTTTTTCTATTATGATTATGATTATTATTTTGCAATAAAGACTGAGTTATATAAACATTGATTACCCAATGGGTTTTACTTGTAAGAATAATTGTAAGTATATGTTACATGATTGCTGTGCAAGAACTTAATGAGAATAGGTGAGCAGCCATAATTTAGTGTAATTAATGAAGCAAAAGGTCTTGTGAGGTTGTTTAACTAATGTTAAACTGTTGAAGTAATTGGGCTGAATTTTATGGGCTTTGGTGTTGTCTTACTGTAAATCGCTGTTCATAAAAGTTCATGGTAATTTTGTTTTTTACCTATGAGAATTCATTTAACAAGTGACTCTTCCAGAATAAATTATCTTCATGAAGCAGAGAAAGAGTGTGCTCACCAAATTCGCTTAGGTAAATGAAGAAAGGCTTAAAAGAAAAGTCTGCATTACATTTCAAAAAGTACTGCTCCTGAAAAATGAACAATAATTAAGTTAGAAGAATATATTTGAAATACATTTCAAAATTCAGCCAGTGAAAGCTGTTTTACCAAATTGGCAAACATTACCAACATCATCAGATAAGGCAGAGTAGTATTAGGTGAGATGAAGCTCAGGTCCTAGTGTCTTACTCCTTCCCTCTTCTGGTCTCTCATTCTTTTTTTCTCTCTCATGATGCTGCAAAACAACCCTGCAACATGACGGAGTCGTTTTATACAGAATGGCCCGATGTAGCAGTGAGAAAGACATAGAATGAGGAATTGACAATAACAGTATTTAATTCATCACTAAAAATTTTACTTGGAAGTCTCACAGGAAACATGATTTTTACTTTGTCACTCTTTCTAAATATTCATGAGAAATAGCACTTGCAATTATGAAGTGTATGAACAGTACATTCCCATTGGCAAACTGAAAACATTTCCATCCTGTGAAGATGTTAACAGACCAACAATCGTTACTGGTGAGAAAGGAGAACAGATTCAGAATTAATGGAAAAGAGGAGGGGCACTGGGTTTTTGTTTATTGTTGTTATTTGTTTGTTTGTTTTTAGCTGGGTATAATGTTATTTCTTTTAAAGATTTTATTTATTTGACAGAGATCACAAGTAGGCAGAGATGCAAGTAGAGAGGGGGAAGCAGGCTCCCTGTTGAGCAGAGAGCCCAATGCAGGGCTCGATCCCAGGACCCTGAGATCATGACCTGAGCCCAAGGTAAAGGCTTTAACCCACTGAGCCACCCAGGTGTCCAGGGACACTGGGGTTTGAAAAAAAGTTAGGAGTTACGTTTTTCCCTTTATAGAAGGAACACATGTTTGTATTCAGCATTTACTGTTTATCTTCCTTTTTTGACAGCAGCTTCAATTTTTATTTGGGAATCTATGTCTTCCCAATTTTCATTCCACTTGGTATGGGTACGGCTCCAACAGAGACTTAGGACAGAGCACAGAGACCCGAGTTGATCAGCACTCAGCATTCTCCCAACATGCAATTGGTTTATTTTGAGCACATGACTTAGGGCAGACCAATCAGAATGGATCTTAGAAGTTTTGCTGTGCAGGTGGACTTGAACTTAAAATATTTAACTCCTAGAACTGGGACCCGAAGAACTCCTTTCTGAGAAGGATTCAACACAGAAAATATAATTTAGGAGAAGAGAAATAGAATCCTGATAAACTACTTTGAACTCTTGTATTTAGCCATCCTTGAGGCAATGCTTATTCCAGAACCACTGTATTATGAAAGCCAATAAATTTTCTTTATTTCTTAAGTTAGTTGGGCTGAGCTGTGGCAAATAAACCTAAGACATACATTGCTCACCACAGAAAAATTGGAAAACACAGGAAGGTGCAAAAAAATTATAATAACCTCTGATTCAATTTTGATGTATTTATTTTCTATTATTTTGTTGATACATAAGCAGAGGTAACTTTGGTTACAATTTTGATGTATTTTTCCCTTCTTTTTTATCACTACATAGAAATAAAAATTTTAGTCAATTCAGGATTATTTTTACATGTATGGATATATGTTTTTAACATATGGATACACACACAAATATAATGTTAAATTATAATACTTTTATATCCTTGCTCTCATGTAACATTGTGTCATGAACATTTCCCTATTTCATTAATATAGTTTTTAATAGTGGAATGATATTACTAGTACATATAAATGATAATTTATTTAACTTTTCCATTATTTTTGGACATTTAGGCTATTTCCATTTTTTAAAAGATTTTATTTATTTATTTGACAGAGAGAGACAGTGGGAGAGGGAACACAAACAGGGGAGTGGGAGAGGGAGAAAGCTTCCCATTGAGCAGGGATCCCAGGACGCTAGGATCTTGACCCCAGCCAAAGGCAGATGCTTAATGACTGAGCCACAAGGGCACCCAGACTATTTCCATTTTTTTTTTTTTTAAGCCTGGTTGTTTATGTTGTTGGTAAGTAAATACTTGACCAATTTTCTATTTCTTTGTGTTGGTTTCCTAGCAGGGGTATTATGGACCTTAAATGGATGCATTTTTTAAGGACTCCTGATATATATATATATATATATATATATATATATATATATATATATATATATATATCAAGCTGGTTTTCAGAAAAGTTACACTAATTTGTATTGCCAAGAACCCTGCCAAACTAGGGTATCATTATTTCTTATCATATTTACTAATCTTATCATATTTACTAATTTAATAAGCTCTTGTATTGTTATATTAGAATTTTTTAAATTTCACTTTTGGGAGGTTGAATATTATTTTTTCATATGCTATTGATCATTTGCATTTCTCTAGTGAATTGATATTCCTGTCCCTTCCCTGTTTTTTTAATCAGTATTTTAGTTCTTTTTTTTTTCTCATTGATTTTAGCCTTCTATTTTTCAAAATCAGTGATTATAATAAGTCGTGTTGCACTGTTAGCTATTTTAGGACCTACTGGTGCATCACAAATGGAACCTTGAGACTGTCAACTCCTGCGATTCCAAACTAACCACACAATAGTTTTTTCCTGTCTAAAAGTAGCAACTGATTTGGCTTCTGAACTCAAAACCTCAGATCAACTTTTCTGTAAAACTGGGGCGTCAGGCAGTGAGTTTAACACCAAAAGCTCAAACATGCAACCTCAGCCTTGCCCACTGTTACTGATTTAACTGCACGAAGAAAAGTTGTGTCCTGTTCATTACGTGGCATTGTAGTTTACAGATGTGATTTTTATTTAAGGCATTTATTCCATGTAAAATCCTACTGGAGGGTTTGAAACACTCTTTCTTCCCATAAACTGTCATCTGCCCACTTGCAACTTTATTTACTAGAAAGAGCACGTTCTGTTTTCTGAGGGTAATGTTGATTTTCCTTTTTTCCAGAATAGCAGCATAACACCTTGTCAGCTCTTACTCAAAAGGTTGTTTCCTCATATTTTGATGTTAGATCATTTCCCAGGGATGAAAGAGAGGGAGACAACTTCTAAACACCAGTCTACAAAATCTCTACTTTCAAAACCTACTTTTATTGACTGAGTAAACTTGGCAGTGGATTTTACTGCTGTATGGTACAGAAATCTCAATCTAAAGAAGGAGGAGAAGCCAGGGATGGGGCGGAGGGGGAGGGGGAGGTTGGAGAGAGGAATGAAAAAGCTTACTCAGTTAAAACGTTTATGAAAAGCCAAAAAAATCTCAGCTCTATTTTTCTTCTTCTGATGAAATCCTAATTGCTGACAAAGACTTGCTAATTTCACTATGATAACCCATATCACAGGTGATGTGTAATTTTCTAATAAAATATATCTCTTTTATTACTTTCTTGACCCCCACCTAGTAATTTATAATCTAAAGGGTTTAAAAAGTGACAGTCTTAGGGCGCCTAGGTGGCTCAGTGGATTAAAGCTTCTGCCTTCAGCTCAGGTCATGATCCCAGGGTCCTGGGATTGAGCCAGGCATCAGGCTCTCTGCTTAGCGGGAAGCCTGCTTCCTCCTCTCTCTCCCTCTGCCTGCCTCTCTGCCTACTTGTGATCTCTGTCTGTCAAATAAATAAATAAAATCTTTAAAAAAAAAATGACAGTCATTTCAGCACAGTATTTAGTGCTGTTCCCTGTATTTAGATACATTAATGGGGTTAGAACATTGTTCCTCAGTGTAAATTACCACAAAACCCAAGCACTTCCCGTTACATTTTCCTCACTGTTTGTCTTTGATATCTTGGTTTTATTTTACTATAATATTTGTTAAAATTTCCTTTTTGGAAAATTAAAAGGCATATGTCAGGAAGAAGTATAAAAATCTTTCTCATGGCTTCAGCATATATTTTGGCCCTAATCAGCTTAGATTGGATTTGATATCATTCTTTGTAATTTATTAATATAAATATTATTTATAAATGTGTTTCAGTTTAAAATTTCCTGAGAAGACAGGTAAGCAAGCCAATAATTACAATAGAGTGTGAGAGATGTTATTGGTTCATTGAAGAAGAGAGAATTAGGATTTATGAAGTCAAAAGAAAGACAGAAATTCTTATTTCCTTGTTTTCTCCTGTTGTGGCCTCAGAGCTGTTGGTTTCCTTCTGCCTCCTCCGTTTCTCCAGCCTGAAGTACATCAAGGGGTTGATTTCCCCTGCAAAGCCAGAAAAGAGGCAATAATAGATTTAAAGGGATATGGAGTGGTGATACAGATAGATGAGCCTAGAAGCAGAACTGTGGGGACTGGATTCATGACCAGGTATGGAGAAAGAGGGAGGGAAATGGATTGGGGGATCTGTTAGGAAGAAGGAGAAAAATCTTAGAGAATTCAGAAGGGGAAGACTGGAGAGACTCTGGCGAGGTGCTTCATAGAATGGGGTAAAACCCTGTGCAGAGAGAGGTCTCAGGACTGCTGCCTTAAGCCTAGCTTAGCTCCCTGCAGGACGAGTCCTGACTCTTCCCTCTTCCCATTCACCCCATTGCTAACTCGCATTAATTTTATGCTCTTAGTACATCCCAGGTGCATCCTCTCCTCACTGTCCTCACCACCAGTGCAGTTCTGGCCTCATCATGTCATTCCTGGATGACCTCCAGCCTCTCATTTTCTGAGCCATGGTTCTTTCTACACTGGAGACCTCTTTCTGAAATGCAAATCAGATCATATCACCCCTGCTTTGAAATCATTTTGAATGAGCAAAAGACTTGAATAGAAAATTCTCCAAAGAAAATGTACAGTAATCACATGAAAAGATGTTTACCATTGCAATTATTAGGGAACTAGAAATCAAAACCACAATGAGATGGCACATCACACCCATTAGGATGACTATTATTAAAACAACAACAAGCAGAAAACATCAAGTATTGATGAGGATGTGGAGAAATTGGAACCCTTGTGCACTGGTGGTAGGAACGTAAAATGCCTCAGCTGCTGCGGAAAACAGTAGGGGAGGTCCTCAAAAAAAAATTAAACATATAATTGCCACATGATCCAGCAGTTTCCCTTCTGGGTATATGCCCCAGAGAACTGCAAGCAGGGACTCAGTGAGGTTTCGAGTCCCATGTTCATAGCAACATTTATTCACAGTAGTCAAAAAGTGGAAACAGCCTAAGTACCCTTGCATGGATGAATGGGTAAACAAAATGTGGCACATGAATACAATGGAATAGTATTCAAACTTAAAAAGGAAGGAAATTCTGACATGTGCTATAACATGAGTTGAACCTTGAGGACATTATGCTAAGTGAAATGATACAGCTCTGAAAGGACTAACATTGTATGATTCCACCTCTATGAGGGACCTAGATAGTTAAACTTATAGAGACAGAAAGTCAAGTGGTGGTTGCCAGGGGATGGGAGTGGGAGATGGGACAACTGTTTAATGACTAGAGAATTTCAGTTCTGGAAGATGAAAAAGATTCTGGAGATGGATGGTGGTGATGGTTGTCCAACCATGTAAATGTACTTAATGTCCCTGAACTGAACTCTGCCACTGAACCTAAAAATGATTACAGTGGTAAATGTTACGCTGCGTGTATTTTACAATAAAAAAAAAATCACTCTGTGGCCTTCCATTAATTTTAGGATTAAAAACCCAGTATGTTAGCATGATATATCTATCTTTCAGGATATGGGTCCCAGCTCATTTCTCTGGCTTGTCATTTTGCTTGGTCCAGACCCCTACTGCTTGGCCCTTCCCTGTCCTGGACGACTCAGCTCAGCCTTTATCACCTTCTCTGGAAGATCCTCCCTGACCCATCTCACATGTCCCCCAAAACTGGGTCTTACCCTCATCTTGGGTTGGTGAACCTCCTCTTTTCTATCATAGCCCCCTGTGTACACTGCCATCTATCATATTGAATTCAAAATTTAAAAATGTGTCCTTATCAGTAACCCCCCATTAGGCTATTAACAACTTGTGGTGTGAGGGGGGGGATTGTCTTTTATCTATTTTGCACCCCTGCCTAGAACGTGGCCTTATACCCTGTAGATGCTGCATATATAGTTTGCTCTCTGAATGAAGGAGTATAGCTCATTGGGGAAGAAAGGGAAATTTTGCAATTTGAGCTAAACATTCTATCTGTAAACAGGAGTAATAATAGCACTTACCTCTTAGGATTTTTGAAGAATGATGTGACATTGGTAACATTGGTAAAACATTTAGAAGAACACCTGACCCATAATAAGTACTCAGTAAAAGTTAGATATTATTATTCACTTTTATTATCGAATGACCTATGAAACTTTTAAAATAGGATTTTCATATTCCCTTTAGAATAAGAATTGTTAAAGGGAAAGATGGGGTAGAAATTAGCAAGCAAATGACAGAGGCAGACACCAATCCCTCGGGATTCCAGGCTCCTTTATGGTTTATCTTCAGAATTGGTGATAGGCATGCCTGCTTGGTCTGAGCAGAGGAGTGGTGGTATGGAGGGCTCCTACTCTGAACCAGCCTTTCCTCATATGATTGTGGCTTAAACCACAATCAGCCTGTCAGCCTCAATGATACCCAGCCTCTCTCAGAGGTGGCACCTCCCTTAGGTGGGATGGGGACTTTCCTTAGGAGAATGACTCTGGAGGTGAATTGCCTTTCCTGCATGAAGATTGCTAGTGCACCTGACAGCCCGATCTCCCACCAAACTTTACTCTCATGGCTCAATAACTCAGGTCCTGCCAAGCAGCTAGAGTTCCCATTTGGGTCTCCTCTACTCCATCAGGATAGTTTCTTGAGTCTGATTCTGAACATAGAATATGCTCTGGACTGGACTTGTTGCCAGGTTCCTCCCAGTTTTGCCAGGTTTATTTTTTTCTCATTTCTCCAAAATACACAAAATGTGTATCAAAGAGACATATGTCAAAGAATACTTAAAAAAATCACAGTGCGATTTATGCTGGTGACCTTTTCTCCTTGCCCAGTTAGAGCTCAGGGAAAGTCTGAGGAGATATCCAAAAGTATGTTTCGTATGTGGGTCAGAGGTATTTATTTTAGCCTAAAGGAAATCAAGGAAGATCCTGGAAGAAGATCTTGGGGAAAGAAATAACTTGACCTGAAAGCACACAGAGGGGGTTCTGAGAAAGCTCAAACGTAGGAGCAGAAAGATGGCCTGACCTGGCCTCCTTGCTGTTGTGATAGACTAGAAGCAGGATCAACAGCCCGGAGACCAAAAAGGTAAGCATTCTGGAAGGTTCTGTGGCATTACTAATTTCTTAATGATTGTTTTTCTCAAGTGATTAGACTAAAAGTCTGAAAACAGAAAGAGCCTGGGTGCTTGACTTTGGCGCCATAAGGAGGGAGGAAAGTGTGGGAACTACAGCCCTTTGCATTGCTTTGCATTGCTGTGTATGGGGCGGGGGGCGGTTAGGGGGTTGTCCAGTGGGTTACAAAGTGAAGAGAAAAGAAGAGCATGTCACAGCCACGACAAGGTAAAAGAAAAAGCAAATCCGGGTGGCCCTAGGGCTTACCTATGGAAGAACATATTTGTGTGGTTCCCAAGTGAGCACTAATGTCAGTCGGCTCAAGAACAGCTCTCAGCACTACAAGGGGGCAAGAACTCACTTATGGGTTTTCATGAAACTTCTGGTGGTAAGTGCCTTTCGTAGTTGCCCCATAAGCTGTGATTGGAAGGAAATGTGATCTTCTTTCCCCATCATTTTCCTTTCACACTCTTTACGGTGGTGAAAGCCACGGTTCCCCCTGCTGTTGCCCTGATAGGACACCGTTGGGTGGTGGTGTGACTCTGATGTCCCTTGAGCGGCCAATCAAAGGTGATAGGGAGGAGCAGGGGCAGCTCTGTCCTCCGCGGGATGCAGGAAGATGGAGTTGAAAAGAAAATAAGACAGAAGAGAGTAATGGTATAGACATTTAAGTCTGGATGTGTCTAGGACTATTCAGGAGAGGATATTCAGCCCAGGGCAGAGACCATAGGACTGGCACACATCCTACCCACTCACCTATTTCACTCTGACAGCTGTCATCTCCATTCAACCTGAGACAACCGAGAGAGCAGGGCATTACATGCTTTATTGCATTATCCAGGCCATTGCTCCCCTCTATTAGTAAGGACATCGACCATAGTTACGTCTGATGCTATATCTATTATGATTTAGACTCTGCCTACATGAATATAGAAGAATTGGGTCAGATTGAAATTTACTAAGCCCTACAACCAAAATTTTTGCAAACTGTGTATGTTAAAGGTCAGAAAATAGGTCAGTGAAATCCAAAATAATAGGGAGCTGTCTAATCTTCTGGTATTCATACATTATTTGAATAAACAAGCCAGAATGATAAATCCCATAATCATATTTGTTATGGCTATGGTTTTATATATTCAGGATTAATTTGTATGACAATTTCAGGTTCATATTGAAGCATTAATTTTAATACTTTGATACAAAGTCAAACTTATATACATAATTGAAAGAGTAAATAACTACAGACTCCAATGTTAATAAAAAACTTTTTACTGTTGTTGTTCAGGTGATAAATAAGCCTTTTCCTTCTCCTTTATCTAAATATTAGTGTTGTCTTTAACTCACTTATTTATAGTATACATAGTTTAATCTTTTAAAGAACATGAGTTCTGATATATTTACCTTTATATGTTCATGCGCAGTCCTGAAATGAGAAAAGAATCTTTATTATAGATAGCAAGATTTCATTATGATTAACTCTTGTCATTTGATGTTCGTGAGAAGCAGGGTAAAGGGTGCTGAGTCAGAAATTTTTTACTTTCCATCTTCCTTTACTGAACAATGAAATAGTTTTGTATCTCAGAAGTTCCCAACAATTAAACAAATCGAAGCATTAAATATGTATTTAAGTGTGATTCTAAACCATCTGACATAGAGAAAAGGGACAATATTTTGTGTTGTTATATTAGATTCTGAATCTCTAGCACTTGTATTTATAACTTAAATGATGGGAAATATTAAAAATGTTAAAGAAAATTAAGAATTGTCTACAACTTTTATTTTGGAGAGTCTTTTATAAGAAATTTAAGAAGAAATTCCATTTCTTATAAATTTAATATACGTTGAATGTATATTAAAACATGTACTATAAAATTTTCATTTTTTAATACTCAATAGAAATGAACATGAATTCAAAGGACAAATAATAGACTAAGAGAAATATTTGCATTGGTTATAGATGTGATAGACAACAGTATAACCAGTACATTTGCTATCCAGCAGCAGAAAGATCTTTATAAATTAAATCATGTCAGTCTTTTGATGACAACTCTCCCTGGCTCACCATTTTGCTGAGTAACAGCCAGCATCATTACTACAGCTGAGGAGGTCCAGCATAATCTGATGGGCAGAGACTTCCTGCCTTTATCATCTGCCTCCAGGCCCCTGCTTTTGCCCACTTGGGCCCCACCACATTGGCTCCTCCTGTTCCATGGACATACCGTGTCTGCTGCCATTTCAGAGCCTTCCCCTCCTGCTGATCCCTCCCCTTGGGATGCTCTTCCCAAAGGTGTTCCCTTGGTTTCACCCGAAGATCTTTGCTCAAGATCTTTGCTGTGCTGTTATCCATTCCCTGAACAACCTACAAAACAGAGCCGCCTCCTTCATCTGGGCTCTCCATTCCCACTGTTTTGTTTTCTCTTTGGTACTTTGACATATTCCTCCTGCTCTTGTTTATTTGATGTTAGGTTGTCTCTCTCCACTAAGCAGTACATTTCAATGAACTCAGGGATTTTGTTCATGGCTGTATCCCTTGTCTACAGGAGTGCCCTGAATATAGTAGCTTTTATAAGCTGATGAGAAAAATATTAAAATACAATGGAAAAATGGCTATAAAACTCACAGAAAAAAAATCTAAGTGGTCAATAAATATATGGCAAGTGCTTATACTTGCAGAAGTAAAGAAAATATACAGTAAAGGAATAAAATACCCAATGCTTACCCCTCAAACTGGCAAGAAGGTTGAAATGCAATGCTATCCAGTGCTATCAGATATGTGAACCAGGGGGCTCTCTCCTAGATTGCTGGTGCATGCAGGAATTGCTGCTATGCTTTGGGAAAAGAATCTGCCAGTATTTGTTGAAATGAAATATATACATATTTAGGGAGGGCCTGGGATTCATGGGGCCCAAAGCTTACATCACATTACCTTCATTCATTTAACTTTTCATTCATTATTCTTTAAGAAAAGTAATGGAAAATTACAAGTTCAAGACTAAGTCTAGGGACATTTAAGGGACATGTGCAACCAGGGCTTTGAAGCTCAAGTTTGTTAGCTTCCTAGCAAATCTTCCCCCATTGCACATACCTTCTGACTACAGCCCCACTTCTGAGAAGGAATAAAGAATAAGAGGAGGGGTGCCTGGGTGGCTCAGAGGGTTAATGCCTCTACCTTTGGCTCGGGTCATTATCCCGGGGTCCTGGGATCGAGCCCCGCATCGGGCTCTCTGCTCAGCAGGGAGCCTGCTTCCTCCTCTCTCTCTCTGCCTGCCTCTCTGCCTACTTGTGATCTCTGTCAAATAAATAAATAAAATCTTAAAAAAAAAAAAGAATAAGAGGAATAAGGATTAAGGGTTCCAGTGCTTAAAAGATGTATGTGTAAGGCTATTTACTGCAGCATTATTTGTAGTGGAATAGAAATTAATGACTATCTTAATGTCTGTCAATAATGTGAAGTTCAAATAAATATAGTACATCCATTCCATGTATTTCTGTTAGGGTATTAAAAACAATATCAATGCTATATTTATACAAGGAAAACAGGTTGCAAAATAATGTACTATATAGTATAATCCAATTTTGATAAAATCAAGAGAGAGGAGAAAAAAACAAGTGTAACACCACATCTGTCCTTCTGTGTATATATTTACACAGATGTCTGTGTGCATGTGCGTGTGTGTGTGTGTATAATACAAAGATATCATAAGATATCATAAGATATGGATTATTAATATTGGGTATTCCAGGTCAGGAGTTGGGGTGGTAATAGATGGAGGAATGGTTAGTAAATTTTTCTTTATACATTCTTGAATAATTTAACTAGTTTCAAAGATTACATTCATACTTTCTTCCATGGTTTTATTGAGATACAATTGAGATATAATATTGTGTAAGTTTAAGGTATAAAACATTTAAGTGAAGCCACTTATATATTGCAAGATTATGACCACCATAGCATTAGCTAACAACCTCCATCCCATCACATAATCATCCTTGTGTGTGGGTGTGGTTGTGTGCTTGTATGGTGAGAACATTTAAGATCTACTCTCATAGCAGCTTCCAAGTATATAATATAGTACTATTGCTATGCTTACCATGCTGTACATTAGGTACCCAGAACCTGTTAACCTTATAACTGGAAGTTTATACCCTCTTATCAGTATCTCCTCATTTCCCCCATCCCTCAGACTCTGGTAACCGCCATTCCATTCTCTGTTTCTATGAGTTCAGTACTTTTCAGATTCCACATATAAGGGAGACTATACAGTATTTGTCTTTCTCTGACTTATTTCACTTAGGATAATGCCTTCACGTTCCTTCCATGTTGTTGCAAACAGCAGGATTTCCTTCTTCCTCATAGCTGAATAATATCCGATTGTGTGCGTGTGTGCGTACACATACACATACCACATCTCTGTCCATTCATCCATTGACAGACACCTGGATTGTTTCCATGTTTTTCACTATTGTGAATAGTGCTGCAGTGAACATGGGGATACAGATAGCTCTTTGAGATCCTGTTTTCATTTCCTTTGTATATATGCCCCAAACTGGACCTGCTGGATCCTTTGGTAGTTATATTTTTAATCTTTTCAAGAAACCTCCGAACTGTTCTCAGTAGCTGCACCAATTTACATTCCCACCAACAGCCCACAAGGATTCTTTTCTCTCTATATCCTTGTTAGCACCAATCTCCTGTCTAACCCATTCATACTTTTTTTTTTAAGATTTTATTTATTTATTTGACAGAGAGAAAGAGATCACAAGTAGGCAGAGAGGCAGGCAGAGAGAGGGGGGGAAGCAACCTCCATGCTGAGCAGAGAGCCCGATGCAGGGCTAGATCCTGGGACCCTGAGATCATGACCTGGGCTGAAGGCAGAAGCTTAACCCGCTGAGCCACCCAGGGGCCCCCATACTCTCATAATTTAAGAAAAGGAATAAAAATTTGAAAAGAAAAAAGAGAAGTAGGTCCTCTCATTAGATGTAGTGATGTCTTTATGGGGGGAATGGTGATACTGATAAAACATGTTGGACTTGTTGCTCGTGGGCAGAGAGCTGGGGAAATAGCAGCACTTCTCTCAGGAAGCAAACAGAGACAGGAGAAACATGAAGAAATGAAACGTTTGGGGTGTTCATTGAGGAAACAATAAAATGCAAGCCATGCTTTAAAAGAATGGATGATGAAGTATAAGATAATATTACGGCAGAGAATTGGCATAATCATCAATAACAAACAAGCAGTTTGAAAGGCAACTCCTGGGTCAGTGTCCTCAAGAGGGTTGAACACCCAAAGGTCAAGAAAGACACTGACCAGAAACACTAATTATGATAAAGAATCAATGTTATTTATTTATTTATTTATTAGAGAGAGAGAGAGAGAGAGAGAGAACCCATGGGGGCAGGGTATACAGGGAGAGAGAGAATCCCAAGCAGGCTCCATGCATTGCACAGGGCCTGACACAAGGCTAGATCTCAGAACCCCAAGATCATAATCTGAGCTGAAATCATGAGCTGGATGCTCCACCAACTGGGCCACCCAGGCACCCCAATACAGTATCAATATTAATGAAGTTTCATCACATGCCAGGTGCTGGGTTGATTACTGTGGCCTAGCTGATTTAATTTTCAGACTGCTATGAAATGGGCACTCTTATGACACGCATTTTACAGAAGGGGTGATTATTTTACATGACTAGAAAGTGGTGGAGCAAAGACTAAAATTCAGGCCTATCTGATCCAAGTCCTTGAGCTTAATTACTATGATAATTGGCTTTCTAGGAGTATAAGAGCTATATGCATTTTTTTGTATATGCATTTTTTAAAGGATCTCATAACTACCAGGCAGGAGGTATTAAACAGTTAATAAAAGGAGGCTGAGCTGGCTTAAAAAAGTACTTTCTAGTAAGAACATGCAGTGTCAGAGATATCAAATGTGTAACTTTGTGTAAAAAGTGAGTCACATTTGATTCACCATTTGTCCTGTACCAAGGGTCTGATGAATTCTAACAGCATCACAGAGCATAGATTAAGAAATTGGTTTTATTGGGCAAGAGGAAACTTACAGAAGCCAAGGGTCAGCAAGAGAAGAGAAGGATCCTTATATCTGTCTAACAAGAGCCATGCCCAGAACACCTGCAGTGTGGGCCCATATACACATGGGATCATACCTCTACAGCTTCCATTCTTATAGGATAAACATACTTATTGGGAGCCACATATGTTGGGCCTATGACATGGGTACAAGGAAGGCTCTGGAACTTCCAACTTCAAAGCACATAAAGTTTGGTTGGAGAGTCAGACAAGGAAGCAGATATTGTGATTATGTTGTAATCGCTATGACAAAGGCCCGTTCTGGGGCCTCAGGGTGTAGAAGAAAGGCATCTGATCCACTTTTGTACAATTCAAAAGAAGCTTCTGGAGAGAGGTCTTTTTTTTCTTTTTTAAGATCTTATTTATTTATTTGACAGACAGAGATCACAAGTAGGCAGAGAGGCAGTCAGAGAGAGAAGGAGAAGCAGGCTCCCCGCTGAGCAGAGAGCCCCATGCGGGGCTGGATCCCAGGACCCTGAGATCATGACCCGAGCTGAAGGCAGAGGCTCAACCCGCTCAGCCACCCAGGGCACCTAGTTTTGATGGGATCTCCAACTTTGTCAGAGCTTCTAGAATGGAAGAGTTAACTACATGCTGGTGTGAAGTGACTCTTAGTCTGGAGAAGGGTATGGAAAATGAGGTCTTCCTCCAATCCTCCCTGGACTCTGGATTTCTATTCCACCTGCCACTTGTTTCTTTCTAGCGAATAGGAAAACACACAGCCTTCTGGACCATCAGACTGAGTTAGTGGTCATTTCAAAGCCATCAGCCAAGAAAATGAAATTGTTTATACATCCTTTCTGTGGTGTTGCCTTCAAATTTGTTGATTAAAAAGGAAGGAAAAAAAATAATGACCTAAGTGAACATAGGAGGAGGATGGAGAGATAGAACAGATGATATTTATGACTGACTGAGAATTTCAATCCCAGCAGCTAAAATGATGAACTTGGGATCACTGGAAATGGGAATAGTTGACTTAACAGATGGTAGGCGGCTCTCGTCAGGGAAGTCTGTTCTGAGCATGAGCCTAATTGAGTAGTTCATATCTGTATAAATTAACATTTTTTAAAGCTATGTTATTCTCAGGAGAATTTTCAGGGTAAGCATTTAGAGTTTTCCAGGTCTTTTCATTGGAAAATGTATCACTGGACAAAGTTTAATTTTGCCGGTTCAGAAACTGTACATTGGAAATTCAAATGGACCATGATCTGTCTTAAAAATGATGCAAAAACTGGAGAACTGAAATGCACTTTTTTTCTGGCTCTCATGATGTTCTTCTGTAAGTTCTGTTGTCTGAATAGCTCCTTGGGGCAAACATCTGCCTACTTGAAATCTTATTAGGAAAATAACGTCATTTAAATCTTTTCTCATAGCCCCTCTCATGCAAATTTCAGTGTACAGTCAGGCAGGCTAAGGAAAATTGAAAGAATTAAGTATGTCTAAATTAAACTATTTTTTATTTTTAGGTATATTCTATAGTATTTTTTACATACAACTACACGTTTAACACTGAATATCTGTCATTTTTTTTCTTTATATTCCTTATAATTGGTCCAATAACACTGAAAGCTCATGCTATGCTGTTTTGGAGCTCCTGGTTCCTGGGGACCATAAAACTAGACATTGCTAATAAACTGACATGTTTAAGTCCAAGTGTAGGGATCACTCAGCAGAAAGAGAACACTGTTTTATTTCTAAGAGAAGAAAACCGTGTAAGACAGGAGAACAACAGCAAAAATCTCCTAATGCCAGTTCATAAACATGAAAAGGAAGAGAGAATTTCGTAGTGGACTTTTGATACTTGTAGTTTCCCCATGAATTCTTGGGGTCAAAAAGGAACTTACTGGTAATGTTTGTCATCTGGGCATCAAATAAAAGTCAGATGATCTCTTTTCCCATTTTAAAGTTGCAACAGAAAATATTCATGCATGGTTCAAAACATTCAAAAAGAACAGAAGGATGTAAAATAAAATAAACACTTCTCCCCCAGTCCTTTCAGTCTTCTACCTGATCCAAGTATGAGTCCTCTGAAGACCCAGTTTTTGGTTTTGTTTGTTTGTTTGTTTGTTTTGTTTTTGCTTTTTGTAAATATTTTATTTATTCATTTGGCGGAAAGATAGAGAGATATCACAAGTAGGCAGAGTGGCAGGCAGAGGGAGAGGAAGAAACAGACTCCATGCTGAGCCTGATGTGGGGCTTGATCCCAGGATCCTGGGATCATGATCTGAATTGAAGGCAGACGCTTAATTGACTGAGCCACCCAGGTGCCCTTGAAGACAGTTTTTAATCTTGTTTTTTGGTTCTTCCAGTGGCTACCTCTGTACATCTAAATCGTGATTGTAACAATACTTCTTTGGGTGCTGAAAAAAATATTAAATGTACCCAGTAACATCCCCTTGTGAAAGATGAGAAATCCAGCCTACATAAGCATCTCTCCACTCCTCCCACTTTTCCCTTTTTGTTATGTTATAAAATTTGGATCTTGTTTTGCTTACGTCTGTAGCTCTAAATACTGTGCTCACACCTTTTGTCATCCATCGACTTCAGACAGTATCCCCAGACACTCATTAGGAGAGAAAATATGGCTTCATTCACTTATATTCCATTCCACTCAAATGAGGAGTGCCTTTACATCCCAAAGTCTAGGAGCCTCATCTCTCCTTTGGTGGCTTATCACCTATTTAGAGAGAAGTTTCCCAGATTTCGCTTAGAGGTAAATACCCCATGGTAAGTGCTTGAGAAGTGGTGGGAGTACATATTGACAAGGTTGATTCATAGACCTTCAGTAATCACCAGAATTTTGATTTACTTTCCATCCCCTTCTTCCTCACTCAGTCTGGAGCTTCGAGCTTCTCCTGAGTTTACCACAAAGAGTCTTTACTACTTTTGATGCTGAGTGAGAACTTTCTACATTCTCTTTGTCTACAAATATGATCTTGCTAAATTTCCATCTTGTGAAAATTTATCAAAATCTCTGGCTGGTTGATAGATTTGTGCTTCTTTAGATGTGAAGGGAGTGAAATACATGGACTTGGGTCACCATCTGGAAAGTCTTGATCTTTCCATTCCAGTCCTTACTCACCAGTGAAAACTTTCACCTTTCTTTTGCTTGTGTAGAAATCGGAATGAATACAGTTCTGATCATTCAATCTCTGTTTCAAAGGCATGGAATGTCGTCCCAAGAAGGTCTTCACCCCTTCCTTGTTCTTCAGTACCAAACAGATGAACTATAGCCTTGCTTCCCACTACTTCATGTACCCTTTGCTCCCATCAAATTGAGTTGCTCACAATTTCCTAAAACTAACTTTAATTTCCTACTTTCATGCTTTTGTTCTGCTGTTGTCCTGTCACCCCCTGGAATGCTTCCTCACCTCAATATCTGCCCCTCTAGACACTAGCTCACTTGCAGAAGTGCAAGTCAAAGACCAGCTACTTTGATGAGTTTTCTCTGACCCCCGCCAGTTGCCCTCTCTTACTCTTCTGTGAGCTCACAGCATATTGTAGAAGTTAGCACCTCTCTGTGGGATTTACCATGTTCACTTTCAGTCGTGGTTACTCATGCGGTATCTCATCATCCTTCACCCATAACTTCATGGAGGACAAAGTGTATGTCTTAATCACATTTGGATTTTCTACAACTGCTACCACAGTGGGAGCCTGACAAGGGTTTGCAGGTTGCTCACTGGAGACAAATGCCATATACTCTTCTCATATACATTTATCACAGATCTTTCTTGGGATGCTTTCTGCTTTCTCAACAATTTGTCTTAATAATTCTTTTTTTTTTAAAGATTTTATTTATTTATTTGACAGAGATTACAAGTAGGCAGAGAGGCAGGCAGAGAGAGAGAGGAGGAAGCAGGCTCCCCGCTGAGCAGAGAGCCCGATGCAGGGCTAGATCCTGGGACCCTGAGATCATGACCTGAGCCGAAGGCAGAGGCTTCAACCCACTGAGCCATCCAGGCACCCCTTAATAATTCTTAATATGAATTCATCACAACATGCAAGACTGTCCAGGTTAGATGTTGTATACAAAGGATGGATGGTGCATTCAGCGTGGGGTGAGCATTGGGTAATGGGAAGTGACCGAGAAATAAAAACAGCTTGTGAAGAAATTCTATTTATTTATTTTTTCTTCAGTGTTCCAAAATTCATTGTTTATGCACCAGAGAAATTCTATTGTTATACCATGATGGCATCCTCAACATTTGGAACCGCTATTGGTATCACCAGAAGCCTGGAGTAGAATCTTTAGAGGTAGATGGGATCGTGACTGAAAACTTGGCGACTTTCCCACGACCTCAGTGCTGGAAACCCCATGTGTTACTCACTTCTGCTTGGTTGTAACAAATAACTGTTAGTGACTTACGACACATGTTTAGTTGTCTCTATCTCTGCTCTATGTGTCTTCCTTGTGGGACCTTTGAAAGATTCAGCCTGTCTGGGAAACTCTGACCTTGGGCAGTAGAAAAAGAGTCATGAAACTGTTATGTAATGACTTTATAAGCTTCCATCCTAAAGGGGCACAAATCACTTTCTCTTACATTTCATGGGCTAAAAGAATTCACATGGCCAAGCCTAGTGTCAAACGGGGCAAAGAAATATAATCTTCCCAAAGGGAGGGAAGAGAATAATTAAGAAAACTCATATAAACTACCTTGCCTCACAAAATAAGTATTAGTGACAATAACAATAACACCAGTAATACTAAATTATAAGTGAATAATAAAATAAAATGTGGGCATCTCCATGAACGAGAAGATAAATCACATCATACTTTATCCTGGAACAGTTCTAACATGTAAGTGGTAGAAGACCTACTTAGAAAGGTTAATTTGTTAGTCTAAGGCCACCTAGTTAGTTAAAGAACCAATATTCTAAACCAAGTCTCCTGGCACCCAGTGAGAAGTAAATAAATTCCATTGTTGTGCCGAGGTAAAGCTATGGGGCTTTGCCCAATTATGCCAGCAACGTGTAAAAATGTGCCCCAATGTGCTTTGGTTTGAACCCTTCATCTGAAGCTGCCTTTGCAGCCTCCAGCCTTAGAGCTTCTGGTCTCCTTTCTTCCCTTGCATGAAGCCTGGGGTTTGTCATCATTTTTATTCGACATTGTGTTTTGAAGAGGTGTGGGGGTTTTCTGGCTCTACTATCTTCTGTTGCCCTGAGTAATCCTCCAAAAGCTAACCAGGAGTCTTGAAATCCACCCCGCCCCAGTGCATGGTTATGGCCCCAGCAAAATCTGAACCCAATCAACCCTTAGGTGGCTCATTTTAAAAGAGGGTTGGCAGAGTCAAACTACTGTCAGTGACCCTCTATAAATATTTATAAGCAGGGATCTTTCTGATAATTTATTATGAACAGAAATTGTTCCCCCATAGTTTCAAGCTGTCATCTGTTAGGCAGGCCCGGTATTTCATTTTAATGTAAAAAAGATCACTTAGTGATATACTCTGATAAGTCCTGAAATCTGTCACCTATCATAGGAGAATAATATTGGCGGTCCTCCAAAACTTACCCATGGCAAAGCAAGATCAGGGAAGAAGGTAAATATTCTAAGAGGAGGAGGATAGTTTCTATGGCGAGCAACACTGAATCATACATTGCAAAATGCTAAGATCGTTAGCAGCCTGTTTATCAACTTATCTGTATCATGGTTACGTGGAAGGGTATTGACAATGCAAGTCCTTGCTTTTCTTCATGATTTAAATTGCCTGTATAATTCATGAGCAAAAAGCAAAGCAGGAACCCGAGCGGAGGCCTGTGTTGGTTGTGCAGGTCATCGGTAATGAGTTTAAATACATTCTTTTCTTCCAGCCGCTGGCCTGCCTTTGTGTCGGGCACACAGAGTCGATTTGCTTAGAGTTCACTTTAACTCTGATTTTACATCAAAAGTGTAACATCACTTTGTAATCATTAAGTGTTTTGCTTAGCTATTAAATATTAAAGTTCCTCTGATTGCTAAACCCATAATTAAGAGAGGAAGGAAACCCGTAATGTTACAGATGTTTTCCCATTTGGTGATCATGTGGTGAAAGTAATCACAAATATAGATACAGTAGTTGTTTGGTATGAACGGGAACTGCCGAGGAGACCCAGAGATGATAAAGGAAAGCAGTTGAGATGAGTGATTGTTGGCAGAAGGAGAGAAGGCCCATGTGCATGCACGAGTGCGGATACTCGAGGAGAAGTAAGGCAGGGCTCTCCCCTTAGATGTTGGTAACCCGTCACAGTGGGTTGGATGCAGAAGTAGGTCAAGATTCAGTTCTTTTCGCTGTTTAGAGCTTTACTCTTCTCACCTGCAAAATGATGATAATAATGCCTGCCTTATAAATCTAACAAGAGAATTCAAGGAGGTGATGGGTATAAAGGTTTTAGCATTTGATGATTGTAGCTATTATTATCCCCTTGTCTATAAACTCCACAAGAACAGGACTTTGTCCCATGCATTGCCATGCTTTTGTCCAAAAGATATAATTTATTAAAAATATTCACATATAATATATAAGTAAATACATATTTATATATAAACGTATATATAAAGAATATAAAGATATATCTGGCTTATAATGGACTCTCAATAAACATGCACTGAAATAATTATTAAAAAAAAGAGTAAGAAATGAGTATAAATGAGGAACTTGACAGAAAACAGTATATTGAAAAGATCAGTTTATGAGAAAAACTATTAAGAAAATTCTGGTCAGGATAACAGGAAACATGTATGTGAAAAGGTAAACTCCAGGCCAGGGCAGACATGTGTGAAATGATTGTATAGAATAAGCAGAAATAACAGTCTTGAAGCATTATCTCAGGAACTCATTTTGAAATTGCACCCTATTAGTCCGTGGAATAATGTTCCACAATGAAGATTAACATTATAGGGATATGTAACCCCAACACTACAATGGGCTCAACAAAATGACTCCACTGATTGTTTTCTGCCTCTGACTCCGGTTCTCTGATAATCTGTAGGCAGAAAAAGGATAGACTTTTCTCTCAAGAGCCCCAGAGATACAGAATCTCAAACAAGGTTTTTTGCTGCTGTACCCGCATATGCTTGTTTGAAAGCATGACGTAGTCAAATCCCATGATGGCCTGTCTATGTGCTCATAGTTGGCTCATTTTAGAATAATCTCCAGCTTTTTGCTACTGGCTCTGCATTCTGACCATTTAAGGCACCTGGACCGTCACTCATTCCGGTTTGACTGTTCTCGTCTTTCAAGACCGCACGTTAAGTTTTAGAGGAACAGACAGCGTTTACCTGAAAGGCAACCTAAAGTCAAGTTATGGCATTTTAAGACATTGTAAACCAAATATGAGATCTAAAAGGCATTACTGTATTCAGGTCAGTACTGTAGCTTTGAGTAGGGTTCTAGGATGCGAGTTTTCACAAGACCAAGATTTCCGTGAACGGGTTAATGGGTAATTAGGATGAGTCCAAGTGATAGGATATTCTGGGATATCTGCAGACTGCTTTTTGCCGGGGTACACGTAGTATTACTTGTGCACATTAAATATTAGGTTATATAGTGCTTAAGGCAAAGCACAGTGAAATTACTTGCATTTTGTTGAAAAATGAGTCACTAAAGACTCCGGAAATTGGAGTCTAGACGGAGTGAGTGAATAAACCGGGCAATGGAAAGGACAATCATTGCAACTGATCCTGACAGCTTAGCCTACATCAGTCTGCACTGCTCTGCGAGGCCCTCGAAATGTCCTGATCAGAGGGGCAGATCCCCTTGTGTCTCCAGGTGGGTCCCTGGGTCTGTGCTCCTGCGGTAAAACCACTGAACGAGGAAATGGAGCGTAAACAGCACAGCAGCACCTTGCCAGAACAGCACCAGGAACGGTGATGTTCCGAGGAGCAGGACTGAAGGCAGATGTCAGTTGGCCCCAGAATTTCTGTTCGGTGACTTTTTATGGGAGTTGATCTCCCCACAGATCAATGGGCAATTATTCATCTCATGGTTAACCCAAACTCACTGGGCACCCATGTTTCTCTCCTAGCGTAAAAACGAGCTCTTTTCCCAAGCAAGTCAGGCCTCATCTCAAAGGAAGGACAATGTCTTTACTTAGAAATAATATCCCCCTACAGGAGCCGAGAGAAATGTGGTTCCCAAGTTTCTACCAATTAGAAGGCATCTTCCTTCGAATCAGAAGACAAAAGCTGTGTCTGGTTTTGCTCACTGGGCCCCTCTGCCTAGTCCAAAGCCCCGCACCTAACAGTAATGTTGACTTAATCATGTTGAAATTCTTGAGATGAGTATCTTCAACAGGTATTCTTGGAAGAAGATGATTTCTTAAACAAAGTTAAGTTTTGCTTAAAGTTATTTCCTTGGGCCATTTTTAGGAGTGAATGCCACATGCAGGGCTTCTCCTGGCTTGACTTTATAAAGTTTATTCTCTTTCAGGGTGTTTCCTCATCAATAAAGAGAAGATATGAACGTTACTCTCTCCCAGCTTTTGATTGTGTTTCAAAGACACAAGAAGGCAAAAATCCACAGCAGGGAAAGAGGGCAGGCAGGGGGCCATGAGGCTGGGTTTTCCCTTTGCCAGTCAAGCCCAGGTGCTCTCAGGCCGGGGCTGGTAGAAGAACCCATGGGAGGGGAGGCACACTTTCCTCCTGAGCATCTTGCTGATGTTCTGGCTGCTGTTAGGGACCAGGCTCTGTTGAGGTCTCCCAACCCATACCTCACCCCTCTCATTTCACTGAGACACCTTTCCTCAAGTCTTAAAGAAATACTGAGAGCAGGACAGAGGAAAACAGAAGACAAGAGTGCTCAGTACACATGTAATAACAGTACTTTTAATACTAAATATATCCTCCACACTACAAGAATGAGAGCTTGGAGGTTTGGGGGGTAGTGTGGGTATGGGTGGGAGGTAACTTCCATCCTACAGAAAAGGCAGACTTGGAGCATTCCAAGGAAATCTGGTTGCTAGCTCAAAACCTAAGGCTCTTAGTACCTGAGGACCCGCTCTTCCTGCTGTCTTCTGTGTCTGTATTGTCCTTAGCAGCTCAGGCCTTCCCTCCAGGTGCTTCAGAGCTGGTTCCTCCGGTACTCAGAGTACTTCCCCACCCACCCCAAGCTGCCAATCCTGGGGCCAGCTCTTGGCCACCTTCTGGCTCCTTTGATTCTGTTTTGTTCCTCACCTTTCAACGGTGCCTGTAATCCTCTCACATGCTGATTTACAGCATTCTAACCAGGCTCCCAGGAGAGTGCAAGCCTTCGTCATCCTCCCACCTTTCCTGCCAGCTACTCGCTCTACCGCATCATGTGGTGGGGGTCGGAAACTTCCTGGGTTTTGATTTATTTGTTTTTGGTCCAAGGACTGCCAGGTCAGACAGCTGATGAGCTGTGTTAGGTCCCCCAATAATGGGTCCGTAATCAAAGGAATGAGACTGATACAAAGCGAAGGTCAAGCAAAGCTTTACTTCGAGCCAAGCATTGAGAATCAAACCGACCGGGCAGGGCCATCTCTTACAAAGAGGCGACCCCTCCCTGCCTTACCGACTAACTTTTATAGAGCAAAGGCCATGTGGTTGGGCCTGGCCACGCACAGGTGGCCAATGAGAATGCAACACACAGAGAAAGCTGCATAGTCATAGTCACACATGAGTGACCAGTTGAATTACAATTTACCCTAGTAGATATTTGAACCAGCCTATCACCTTGGTCAGAATTGGCGCCCAAAAGGCGGGACCCACACTCCTTGGTAGCTAGGGAGACAGTATGCATGCCCCACTGATTGGATGTCTCCACTGGCCTGACCTGCCCTTGTATTTGGGCTTTGTGACCTGGAACTGGCTTCCTGGACTTGCTTTTAAGTAAGTTCCCCTGGTGGGCAACAGGGTCAGTTTAAGTTTTACTGCATAAACAACAAAATCACTGTTTAACTGGATGGAGCTGCTCTGGCTAAATAGGCCCTCACAAGCTGGAGGCATGGTTCTTGGTTCTGTTTCTTTTCTTTTCCATTACCGGGCTGAAGGAGAAAAGGCCGTGTCAATGAATTTGCTTCCTCCCACCCTCAGATATGTTTACTGGCTTTTAGAGGAATAAATAGAAGTTTCAGCAAATTAAATTTTAATAAAACTCACTTACTGAACATCTTTTATCTTTACAGCAGTGCTCTAGGTCCTAGAGGTGGAGAAGTATGGGTGGAGGCCGGCAGGGACTGGGAGCTTCCTATCCTCGCCTTCACTGGCTCCTGAGCTCACCGCTCACTGTGCTGATTTAGAGAAGGACTGACTTGGGGTGCCTGGGTGGCTCAGTCAGTTAGGCATATGACTCTTCTTTCCAGCTCAGGTCATGATCTCAGGGTTGTGAGATCGAGCCCCGTGTCAAGCTCCGTGCTGAGCATGGAGCCTGATTGAGATTCTCTCTCTCCTTCTCCCACTGCTCCCTGGTACTCTCTCTCTTAAAAAGAGTCCTTGAATTTAATGCAAAAGGTCAAGCATTTTTTTACAACTTAATTATTTGGTAAATAAAAATGTTCATATTTTTGTCTAAAACAGAAATTACTCTCAGATGTCCAGATTTTTCTTTTGTGTACTTAATAATTAATCCCCAATTTACTAATCACTCATGTGTTCAAATGACAACCATCATCTAGGTCTGCTGTTTGTCTTCTCTTCCTTTCATTGGAGCCCCTGGCACTACCATGGGAAGCAAGTAAAGCATATCAAAACTTGTTTTATTTATTTATTTATTTATTTGACAGACAGAGATTACAAGTAGGCAAGAGAGGCAGGCAGGGAGAGAGAGGGGGAAGCAGGCTCTCCGTGGAGCAGAGAGCCCAATGTGGGGCTCAATCCCAGGACCCTGGGATCATGACCTGAGCCAAAAGCAGAGGCTTTAACCTACTGAGCCACCCAGGCCCCCTTATTTTGTTTTTTTTTAAAGTGTATGTGTGTGTGTGTGTTTTAAAGATTCTATTTATTTATTATATTTATTTGACAGAGAGAGAGTGAGAGAGGGAACACAAGCAGGGGGAGTGGGGGAGGGAGAAGCAGGCTTCTCACTGAGCAGGGAGCCCGATGTAGGGCTTGATCCCAGGACCCCAGGATCATGACCTGAGCCAAAGGCAGATGCCTAATGACTGAGCCACCCAGGTGCCCCAAAACTCATTTGTTTTTAAAGACATCCATAATTTCAGAATAAAGAAGCAATAAATGGCAAATAAACATCTGGAAAGATGCTGTACATCGCATGTCATTAGGCGAATACAAATTAAAACAATAATAAGATAGCACTACGCACTTATTAGAATGACCAAAATCTAGGACACTGACAACACCAAATGCTGGGGAGGTTGTGAAGCAATAAGAGCCCTCATCCACTGCTGGTGGGAATGCAAAATAGTAAAACCAGTACCACCACTTTGGGAGACAGCTTGACGGTTTCTTACAAAACTAAGCATACTCTTACCATACCATCCAGCAAGAGCCAAAGTGCTTTTTGGTATTTACCCAAAAGGTTGAAAACTTACATCCACACAAAACCCTGCACACAAATGCATACAGCAGCTTTATTCATAATTGCCCAAACTTGGAAGGAAGCAAGATGTCCTTCAGTACGTGAATGGATAAGGAAACTGCAGGACATCCTGAAAATGAAATATTATTCAGTGGTAAAGGCTATCAAACCACGAAAAGACATGGAGGAAACTAAGTGTATATTACTAAGTAAAAGAAGCCATTCTGAAAGGACACCGTACTGTGTGATTCCGACTACATGGCATTCTGGAAAAGGCAAAACTACAGAGACAATAAAAAAATCAGTGGCTGCTGGGGATGAGGGAGAGGGGAGATAAATAGGCAGGGCACAGAGGATGTTTGGGGCAGTGAAAATACTCCGTGTGATACTGTAATGGTAGGGACACATCATCATATACATTTGTCCACACCCACAGAATGTCACACCAGGAGTGAGCTCTAATGTGAGCTGTGGACTCTCAGTGGTTCTGATGTGTCAGTGTAGGTTCATCCTTCACAAAAACGTACAATTCTGGGGAGAGAGGCTGATAATGGGAGAAGCAATGCTTGTGTAGGGGCAGGAAGTATATGAGCAATCTCTGTACTTCCTCTCAACTTTATTGTAAAACTAAAATAGATTAAAAAAAAAAAGGTACTGCAGGTGTGTCAGGCCCTGGGTCATTGCCATAGGTTATTTGATACACGCACAGATTCTCTTATATCGACAACCATGTTTACGAGTCGAGCTAGTCAAGCAGGTCTACACTTACAGGAAGGTTTCTGATGATTGGCTAGTCATTGGCCAGTCCCACATTCCTGTCAACAAGTCAGGCAAATGGTGTTCATCCCAAGCATCTGAGAAGAGGGTAGCAGGTGCCCAGCCTGTGGATCCTAGGCAGACCCCAGGGGAGCCGGCCTTGATGGAAAGGTGGGTGGCATGCCTTGGAGAGATATGTGGGCTCCCTGCTGATGAGGTACTGTAGGAGGAATGCTGAGAGATAGGAAAGGGGTTGAAAAAAACTAAGTGAGATGAGGCCAAAGTCAAATAAGTTCTTTCAAAAGTCATTGCAGGATGGCCCTAAGCCAGGGAAACCAGAAGAAGTTCATTTTCTTATTTTATTTTTTTTTCCTTTCACCCAAATAGCCCCAGACATAGTATTCAACTGCATTATGGGTTAAATAGGCATTGAGGAATAGGTTTGGGAATTTAAGGACCACATAAGATAATCGTTCCCATGGGAAATATGTTCCAACTTCCAAATGACTAACTTAAGAGATGACACTCTTCAAAGCAGTAGGTCCCTTGCCCCTGAACTAACTTTTAGCAGAACACATAACTAAATATAAACTTCCAGATTGTGAAAGTCCATGATTGTGATAATTTCTGGACTCTTGACTTCATTAAGTAAATTGTTGATCCTTGCTCATTTTGTTGCTAAGCTCACTATAAGCTGTTTATATTGACATTTCTATGTTGATTTTTAAGAAAAACTGTTTATTTTCCCAAAATCATAAAGTATCCATATTTTGAAAAACAAATCTGAATGATATAATTATAGAGAATCAACAAACAATGTGGATTAACTTTTCACTAGAGGCAGAAATACACTTAAGCTTAAATCTTAATTGCCAACGAGTCTGATGTGCTGAGGTGCCCACCATGATTCCGTGACCCACAGATCTTGTCGACCTTCTCTACCCACACTACAAAAACCATTGCTACCCTGTCATTCTTAGGTTAAGGGTGTTTTATTGCCAAAGAATTCTTTAGGTGGTATGGGAAGAGCAGAATTTACTCTTCAATGTAACGTGGCCAGCAGTGCCTGTCCTCTTAACTTGGGTGGAAATCAGATGATTTATATGAATAAACACTGTATATTTTAAAGTGTTTTTAAACCCCATACATCTTTGGAGAACAAATAATTAAACAGCAAGATCAAGCCACTCTATGTAGGGAAAATTTCTTTTTTATGGCATAGGAAATAACAGTGATAATAACTTCCAAGGCAGTAGAAGAGTTTTGGCTATGGTTTTGTGTTCGCTTTTGTTTGTTGTACTTTTTTTTTTTTTTTTTTTTTTTTTTTTTTTTTTTTTTTTTTTTTTTTTTTTTTTTTTTTTTTTTTTTTTTTTTTTTTTTTTTAGGCTCTCCACCTAAAAGTTACTTTCTGTCCTTTAAAAGCTAGGGGTATGTGTGTGTGTGTGTGTGTTTGTGTGTGTATTTATATGTATATAGATGTATATGTAGACGTGTGTGTGCATACCCATGGTCTGAATTGTCTAGAAAAAAAACCCCTAAAACAAAGACTTACCTAATGACACTTGACTGAAGAGTGAATCCTAGGAAAACAGGAGTGAGAAAGAAGTGGAGTAAGAAGGAAGGGAGGGTGAACAAGTCGAAGGGAGCGTGTTCCTGAGATGCCTGCCTTCCATGAGGCATTGATGGCTTAGTGCCATGGGAAGCTCTAGAAAGAACACATGATGCCGCTTCCTCTCTCACCAATCTCTCCAGGGGAAGAAAAGAAGAATTATTTCACTGGCTTCCAAGTTGTGTTGATTGGAACTTACTTCTGTGATATATTAATACCCTAATACCCTGTAGGTTTTGAATCCACATCTGCATACCCTTTGCAGCCACAGGGAAGTGTCCAGGTGCTTGGTGGCCCGGATGTAGGATTAGGGACCTACACAACACTAGGGATGCAACTCTGGCCTGGGTCTGTAGAAGTAAGAGCAGCAACAACCAAGCTCTGTGACTCTAAGTAACACCAAGGCAAGTGTGTGGGTCCAAGGTGAAGCCTAACCCATACACAGTAACACAGAGCCTAGAAGTCACTTCAGATCATTTCTGCTGTCACTTTTGCTGAGTGCAGTTTTGAGAAGGGAGGACATTTCTGGTTCTCATACTGCAGAGAGTAATATAGAAGCCAGGAGTAATGGAAATAATTAGAGGTATAGAGCTGATCCAAACTTGACCTATAATGACCACTTTGAGTATCTGCCACAGAGAAAGTAAGATTTTTCTGCAAAGCCCTATTTCAGACATGATAGAAGGGAGCAACTTGATAAAGATCAGTGTGACAGGGATAAGAATGCGGGAAAGACGAACCAGTGATGCAGAAAGAAAGATCCCAAAGAGCAAGATGAGATTATTCTGGTGCTGAACAAGCTTCATCAGGCCTTACAGCCACGATTCATGGAAATGTTGGATGGGTTTTTTTGGTATCTGTACATAATGTATGTATTTATTCACGTAACAGATATTTATTGAGAACCGACTGAAGGCTAGGTTCTATTCCAGGCCTGGCCACACCACGGTTTCTGCCCTGTTGGCACTTAGATGCCAGTGGAGAAAGACAAACAGTAGCATGTCCAAGGGTGGTAAGTGCCACAAAGAACAATAAAGCAGGACAAGGGAAAGAGGGTGTGTGTGGCCGAAGGGCAGGAGGGCTATTTGAGATAGGACAGTCAAGGAAAACCTTCATGGTAGGCGACAGCTGAGCAGAGACCTAACGAAGAGAAAGGAGTGAGCTGAGTCTCTGCAGGAAGAGCCATCCCTGAAGCAAAAGCTCAAGAAGAGTCCGGCAGGTATTAATGAGGAGATAAGCCTCCATATGACGCGAACACCTGCACAGGCACAAGTTTTCCCCAAGTAAACAACTGGTAAACTGCAAACGGTTTGTTTAATCTTTTCTCCAGATATCCTCAATGTTACTGATATCATAAATGTCAGAACCAGAAAAAGACCTTTGTGCTGTTAGTCAAAAGAGATACCAGCAAATGGGGAAACCCATTGACAATTGCAGTCATGATCCTGGCATCCGGGGCCCAGTCACGCTAACTAGGCAAATAGGATCATCTGGGAAGGTTGGAAGAACTTTCTCATGGAAGGAGGTGACCCACCGCTCAGCATACATGGCAGATGTGTCCTGGAGGGATTGGACACCAGACCAAGAGAGTTTAAGGTGGAATCAGGATGAAAGAAAAGTTCTACCTGTGGTTGACAGCTCTAGGCCTAAGAGCTGGTTTTAAGGTTGCTTTGTTTGGCCCAAAGATAATAGCAGTTAATAGACTGTTGAATGTCTTTTAAAAATTGAATTAGAATGCCTCTAGGTCAAGTGTGTATTGTTTTTGCAGTCAACTGTTGTGGGATTGCCTATTCAGAGTAGATCAGCATCACATTTCATATCATACCAAACCTACAGCTCTCAATGGAGAAATTAATACTAAACGTGTGGAAATAAGTCATAAGGCAGAAATCCAGAGAATCCACACAAATGGGGATACACACATGCATAGGACCAGAATGGGGTATTGGCAGTGTTAGAAGAACCACATCTGTATTTGCTTGGAGGTATAGGCTATTTTTCAAGGTTTATAACTGGGCTATAAAAATGTATTTGTGACATTTTAAGTCCCAGCCTGAGAACAAATTTTGATTTTTAAGTTCAAACTTATCATTCCCAAACTCGTTCTGGCACCTTTTTAGGGCTTGATGAATTGTTTCAAAGATGTTTATTGCTTTTAAGTCTCTATTTTATGGCCAAGCTTGTAATATGTAAACTGCTCTGAATTTTGTTAGGATAGTGAGTGATTAGACAGGGACATGACTTTAAAACAGAAAGCAACAAAGAGATTTAACTGGATTAGGAGAGAAGGATAGTACATTTTATGTAGTTACTCTGTTTCTAAGAATTAAAATATGCCTCCTCTGGATATGTATTTGCATCATGTAATAAAAAGAGAGCTCCCAAAATATCACTGTGTTCTTTGCAAGAAAGGGCAACAATTTGTTCTGTATCAATAGCAACATTGTCTATTTCAAACACCTTTCAGCTGGGATCTCTAAGTTCTACACAAATATTATTCAAACCACCTAATACGGATGGATGTTGCCATGGTTCATCGTTGATTAGAGCAGTAGGTTGAGAGCTAGTTACTCTTGAATTTGGCTCAATTTCTTTTGACCCAAAGTCAAGTGGCTTAGAATATCTAGGTGTTTCTAGGGCCAAGAGCCTCTTTAAACAGCCAAACTCATTGGCAAGTACCTGAAGACCTTAAAAATTCAGCCTTGTCTGAGATTTGATACATCCTATACAACTATACAATTTGATACATCCTAGGATTTTAGGATTCTGATTCCAAGTCACAAAAATCAACTGGGAGAAAGAAATATGGCAACTACTATGGAACCAGAGACCTCACAGAACACAAATGCAGAATAGGACTGCAACCAGGCTTTAGGAAGGAATGGGAGAAATGGCAGACCACTGGGAAACTAGACATAGCCTCACTCAGATTCTGGTCTCTGTTTCTCTTCATTCTTGTCCCTAAATCGCTGTCTTTCTCTTAAGACCCATGTCTCTGCTCCTTTATCTACATGGCATAATGGGGCCATCCTCAACTGCCATGTTTATGTTTTAATTTTTGCTTCCCAAAAGGTGATGACATCTTTTGCTCTGCATTAGTTGTCTATTGCTGAGTAACAAATTACCTTAAAGCTTAGTGACTTTTGAGATCTTATTTACTTAAGTAATTTATTTGTTACATTTATTACCCTATAGTTTTCATGGGGCCAGGACACAAAGTGTGGCTTAACTGGGTGCTCCCTCTTCAAAATCTCACAGGAGGCTGTAATTGAAATGCTAATTAGGGCTGCAGTCTCGTTCAAAAGTTTCACCTAGGGAGGATCTGCTCCTAAATTTGCTCACATGTCTGTTGGCAAGATTCTGTTCCTTGGAGGATGTTGGGCAGCCTAGCTACTGAATTCTTATAATTCCTTGCAACATGGGCCTCTCCTTAGAGCGATTCACAATATGGCAACTGGTTTCTATCAGAATGAGCAAGAGAGGGAGAGCAAGATAGTAGCTGCTGTCTTTTTATTACCTAATCTTAGAAGTGACATACTATCACTTTTTTCCTATTCTATTCGTTAGCAGTGAGACAGTAGGATCAGTCCACACTCAAGGAGGGAGGACATAAATTCTAGTACATAGAGAACACTGGGGCCCTTTACAGAGAGGCCCTATCACATCCTCTCTGTTTGTCTACTGATTCCAAAATCATTGGCAAAGACCTCTCGCTGACCCAACTTAGGTCAGATGACTATTTTGTTCCAGTTAGCTGGACAGGTAGTGTAGACTCGTGGTCTACATGGCATGTGTGATGGTAGTAGTGGTGGTGCAAGGCAGATTGGGAACCATCATGGGCAAGGAAGGCAGTTAAAGGGCTTGAACCTGAGTAAAATACTCCAAAATATCAACACAACAAACTTACTTAACCTTTCTTTCTTAACAGAAATAAAAACTTTCCTAGCAGATGATTCATCTCCCAAAAGGCTAGTTCCATGCATACAGATTTTCTGAATAATTCAGATTCCTGGAGCCCTTAATCCTAAATTATATATGTAACTGAGGCTAATGTGCTTTTTAAATAATTCACAATATGTGCCATGATCCTTTTTTCATTTTA
Organism: Mellivora capensis; assembly: GCA_004024625.1. Taxonomy (NCBI): domain Eukaryota; kingdom Metazoa; phylum Chordata; class Mammalia; order Carnivora; family Mustelidae; genus Mellivora; species Mellivora capensis. The sequence goes on along the minus strand of PISX010006960.1, from coordinate 14,967 downwards.
TTAATAAAATTGCAATAAAATATATATAACATACAATTTACCATTTTAACCATTCTTAGCTGTGTAGTTCAATGCTATCAGGTACATTCACAATGTTGTACCACCATCCATCTCAAGAACTTTTTTCATCTTCTCAAACTGGAATTTTATACCCATTAAACATATTAACTTCACATTTCCCTTGCCCCTCAGCCTGTAGCAATCACCATTCTACTTTAGGTCTCTATGAATTTGACCACTCTAGGAAAATCAAATGAATAGAATCATACAGTATTTGTCCTTTTGTGACTGGCTTATTTTTACTTAGCATAATGCCATCAAGGTCAACCATTTGGTGGCATGTGTTAGAATTTTCTTCCTCTTTATGGCTTAATAATCTTCCATTGTATCTCTATACCACATTGTCTTTATCCATTTGTCCACTGATGGATGGACACTTGGGTTGTTCTACCTCTTGGCTATTGTGAATTATACTACAAAGAGCACTGGTAGGCAAATTTCTGTTTAAGTCCCTGGTTTCAGTTCCTGGGGGTATATGTTCAGATGTGAAATCCCGAATCACAGAGATTATATTTTTGAGGAATTGTCATCCTGTTTTCCATAGAAGCTCTGGCATTTTATAGTCCCACCAAGAGAGCACAAAGATTCTGTTTTCTCTATATCCTTACCAATACTTATTATCTGGTTTTTGTTTCTGTTTTGATGATAGCCATTCTAGGGGATGAAAAGTGGTATCTCACTATGGTTTTGATATGCATTTCTCTAATGATTAATGATGTTGAGCATCTTTTCATGTATTGATTGGCCATTTGTGTATCTTTGGAGAAATGTCTAGTTAAGTCCTTTGTTCATTTTAATTTGTCTGTTTTGTTGTTGTTGTCATTGAGTTGCAAGAGTTCTTTATATATTCTGGATATTAACCCTTTATTAGATGTATGACAGATGTATGACTTGCAGACATTTTCTCCCATTCTGTGGGTTGCCTTTTCACTCCGTTGATAGTCTCCATTTTAAATTGTGATATAGTCCAATTTATCTATTTTTTCTTTTGTTACCTATGCTTTTGATGTCACATAGAAGAAATCATCACCAAATTCAACGTCATGAAGATTTTCTATTTTTTTTTTCCTAAGAGTTTTATAATCTTGGCTCTTAGATTTAGATCCTCGTGCTGCTGTCCTTTATACGCATAAGCCAAGGAGCCTGGAAAGTTGGTATTAAATTATGACTGACATCTCTGTGGTTAAATAGTCATCCACCATTTATGCTAGGAGGCATAGAAGAAAGAAAATATTGTCCACACTTCTGTCCTTATTATAATATTCGAGAATCACAAAGATTCACAAGAACTTAACAAACCTTACTAAATTCTCCAATTATCTCCCCAGGTGTCTCAGACAGTATTTAGGAAGCTATTATGCTATATCAGAAAATCTGAACTCTGACATGATCTAACAGATCCACTTAAGAGTTTTTGAAAAGACTGATTAAAATGTTGTTTTTAGGACATGATTCCTAAATGTTTGTGATATGTTATGTGTGCTTAATGGTCTCGATGTACCATGATAGTTTCAGTGCTCTATCTGACATGCAGTAGGTATCCAAAATCTTCTCTGGATCATTATCCATTTCTTTTGCCTTCCCCCTGCTAACTGTAGGTTTGTGTTTAGGATGCAGATATCCTCTTGGGCACCTTAGGTGTTTGTCACTACACTTAAGTATCACACGACTGTTCTTCTTTGTACAGTCACCAGTAAGGAAGAAAAACATTTTCCTATAAAACAAAGTGCTTGCTGCACAGGCTAACCCTGGCAGCCTCTGGTGAAGCCCCTTTATTTAAATATCCCTCTCTAAGATGGCTCTGTAGCTATAGGAGTCCCTAGAAACTCCATAGGTAAGCAAGTTAGTTATGAAATAACTGACTCTGATGATATATTTGAGGCACTGGAAAATCCCAATTTGGTCCAAACTAACTCAGGTTATTATTTGGCTAGAGTCAAAAATTTAGAAACGGCCCCCAAATGGCTTTAGGATCCAAACCTTCTGGTAGCTCACCCACAGCTGGAGTAACTTATTGCTCCTTTGACCTCTCTAATTTGATTCCCTAAGCTTGGCTGGGGCTGGGAGGCAACAAAGTGTGAAGCTTCCTGGGGGAGCAGTGTCATGGCAGGAGACAGTGTTCAATGGTAGAAGGGTTGCCTAGGCTGCTGCATCGCATCCTGCTTACCATCCCCTGCCTTTCCATCCCAACCCATCTATTATCATAAGTGGACTATGCAAAATAGATTCAAAGTGTAACAGCTCAGCACAAGCGAAGTTTTTCCTCCCTTCTCTTACAAGCTCAGATTCATCCCAAATGAAATATGTTCTGTTTTCCAGAATATTTTCATGAGAACTGAGAGATCATTTATCATGGATATGAAATTAGTAGAAGCAAATGCTCTTGGCGATGGGCTGAAATTTTTTCTTTATAAAGGGATACTGGGCAAAGGCTTGGGTTTAGGTAAGACAACTCAAATCAGGGCTAAGGAAAAGGAAGCTTCACTTAATATTCCTTTTACTGTTTCCCAAGTTTTTAAAAAAAATATATTCATATCCATAAATTCATTTGTATAAGCTCCCACTATAGGAATGAAAATATTTAAGTTTTTCAGCCTAAATAACTCATTAGGATTTCAGCCTGCAACATTTTCACAGACAACTCATTATTTCTGATGATTTCACACTGTTCCGTACAGCTGTGTCATGACAATGTGGGGGCAGTGAAATATTAGGGTTAAGCTGGGCCATCCATTATGAATTCCTGTTTTAGCTGCTTATTGATGCCTTCCCCAAATAAGTGGATAAAACCCTGACATTCCATTGTTTGATATCATACTCAAAATTATCCTTTAAAGAAAGTAAAAACGCTGCTCAGTTCTGCTCAGTTACAATTATTTTTTCCCTAAGAGTGGTAAATTGGTGGAAAAGAGTTCAGTGTGGTACACTGAGAGTCCTAGAGAACATTCACTCAGCTTTGCTATGAATTCAGATTAATCAAATAGGCTGAGATACAGGTCACTGAGGGCTCCCTAAGGCCTCCTTTACGTTTTGACAGAGAATGCCTTAATTCCAAGAACAGTAAGAACAGAGAGTCAAGAAGAGGGTGAAGAAAGAGTTAGTGGCTGATCAGTTTGTGTCTTCATAAGGTACGGAAAGCTCCCTCAAGGGCCCAATAACAGACAAGATGAAGATGGTGGCTATGAAAATATTTGGAGAGGGAGGTAGGATTAATTTACCAGCTACAGAGATGAGGTAATAGAGATCCAACAAGAGCTCAGCAAATCTGCCCAAAGAAGGTAGCCTGGTTAGGCTGAGGAGAAGGGCAGATTTCGGGCCTCAGAAGGAGCATGGAAGATGAACCTCAGCGAGGCTGTCTGGGCTCATCTCCCTCAGGGACTTGACCTGAGTCCATCTGACCTCAGCCATAGGCTGTAGGAAGCCTACAAGGCCCTGAGCTAGTTCAGAGGACTGAAACAACAAGGATAGAATAAATGTGATTTGAAAAGTTGTAACCACAGAATCAGCTAGTTCCATTTTAGAGAAAGCAAAAAGCCAAATCTAGTTTTGCCATTAACCAGCTGTGGCTTTTTGAGAAATCGACTTATTCTTTCTGATACTTAGTTTCCTCATTTATAAAATGGGGCTCTGAATTTAGTGGAAGTCCTCATCTCTGACACAATCTGGGCCGATACTTGGTTAATTAAAAAAAAAAAAAAAAAAGCCAGCTCAAGTGTGGAGCTTTAAGCAGTAATAGGCATTATACCTGGGATATTTTTTAAAACACAGAAAGGTGCATTTATTACCCAGTATTTTAGTGCAGGGTTAAGGCATTTTTCTGAATAAAGTTGGAGTCCCCCCTTTCTTGCAAAAGCAACACCTATGGTGAATTATCAACCATCTCGTATTTTTGTTTTTGTGTTTAAATGTACTGAAATCTTAGAGTTTGGTTGAAGGACACAATCATTCTAGATCTTTATTCCCACTGGCGTTATCTCTGTTCTTTGTTTTTTTTTTTCTTCAGTTTTTTACAGTTTTCTGGCCTGTGACAAATTTGATTACAGTTTTTGTTTTGTTTTGTTTTGTTTTAGTTGACTTGCCTTTAAAATGAGTCCTTTTAGATCACTCAACTTAGTTTTCATAGAAACAACAGCTTTCTTTCCTTTTCACTCTTTTTCGTTGCTATGTTGACTATTTCATTAGATCACCTAATTATAATTGCAACTGGTTTGCAAGCCGATGCAACTGGTGTTTGGCAAGCAAACAACTCAAATGGTGAGAGCAGCAGCAGTGAGCATACAGAGCAGCCTCCCAGCTGGCCACAGACATCCATGCGCATATGGAGAGAATAAAGAACATCAGTCATTTCAGTGTCTGGAAGTGAAGATGTGTTAAGGGTGCTTCTAATGAACCTCATGAAATTGTCATGGGGATTACAGGAAAAGTGGATGTTGAAAGGTTGTCAAATGGCTTATGCTCAGCAGAAGCTAGTTTCCTTCCTTTCCTTCAGAAGCCTCCAGAGCACAGTGCCTTGCCGAATGATGGTCCCTCTGCAAGGAAGTCAACTCAATAATTACTCAAAATAACAATATTTGAAAATAACAATAATAATTAGATACTCAAGACTGTAATTTAAAATTTCCATTCCTTTCTGCCTCCTACTCCATTGCTTGAAACCCATCAATCCTTCTCAGAGCTACGGAGAGTCTTTTTTCCCTATGCTCCGGGGCCATCTTGTTCAAGGTGGATACCCATGACTTCGACGATGTACAGCTTTCTGTTTGGGCTAAACTGGCGGAACACTCCTGTCAGGCTTCCAGAGCAAATTGCCAGGCGGGTTGCTCTTTAAAGGTTAATGGCATTTGGAGTTCCACGTGATTTCGTTCTAAGCCTCTGGGATATTTATAGCTGCTTTGGATGTTCTGCTGTGTTTGACAGTATAGTTTTCAAAAAATCAAATAGGATAAAGTGTCCACTCATGAGCTGGGTATCAAAGATTATATTGGGGAGAAGTTGTACATTTTGTTTGCAAATTATTTGGCCTTATAAGGCACTTTCCATTTTGGTACAGGAAAAGAAAGCCAATGTGAGGTAGGCAAATGTGCTTCCTATTTCTAGTGGGTCTGATCTTTCTTTCTTTGGCTCAGCAGGGTATGGGCTGGACATACTCCTAAATGTCCCTTCCATTCTTCTAAGGAAACTCCTCTGATGTATGTTTATGTCTGGACAGAGGGAAAGAAATATTAAGAGCCACAGACAGTTGCCCACCACTTGTGGAGGCACTTAAAGAGAGGATAAAGTTCTGTTCTAGCAGTCAAGTGAGTCCTATGAGAGAACTTGGCATGCCTTAGTCAGGAAACTCCCTCTATTTTTCAGCATCTTTTTGGTCATACATTGAGGGCTGTTGCTTCTCTGGTTCTTTGCACAGATCCAGCTGCTCTCTGCAAAAGGCCTGATACTCCTTCTAGAATGGCCCACCTCAGCCATAGAGGGATTCATTACAACACAAGAGAGGAGCAGCCACGGAGACCTGTTTTTCCTCTTCTAAACAAAGGGGGTTAGTAATAAGCCCAAAGTCACCATCTTTGCCTTTGAGTGAGAAAGAAACTCTCCCACCCATAGTCTCTTGAAATGTGATTGAGCATGAACAAAGCATGAACAAAGACTCAAAGAGTTTCTTACAGATATAGGTGTCAGTAGAGTGTGAAGTATGCATAAGCAAGCCCTCACAATAGAAGACTTCACAGACTTTTCTGGAAAAAACCATTCAAATGGCTGAGCGGGGAAAGGAAAGAAAAAGAAATAGGTCATTTAGGCCCTAAGTACAAACTTCATTTCTGACATCATTTTGCATATGTCTGGCTGGGGTCAAGTTTGGAACTTGGAAGGATGAGGTCATATGTTCAACCCCACTGCTTCTCCCCATAGTTTTGACCATGAGTCCACCAAGTGAAGCTGTGGGTCACAGAATGGAATCCTTACAGTGCCACATAGCACTTTGCAAAATTTGTGATATTTAAAACAGACAACGAAAACATGTGATGGTTTTGTGAAGAATGGATCTTCTTCATAAGAAAACAGGATCTTCTGAATAATCTTTAACTTCAAAGGGAGAAATCCATTATTTCATGACTCAAGTTTATCTTTTTTCGATGATGATACATAGCTCTTGGAAGCCAGATCCCCTTAATCTAAGGAGGACCCTTTTAATAATGAAAACAAGCAAGTCATCAAGGATTGCTCAAAAAGAAATAAAAATTTTAAAGATCTGGGAGAAACTACTATCTCAGCTTTACATGGCCTAAACTGTTTACATGGCCTAAACTCTTCTCTCCAGACTTATCCCAGCAAAAGGCCACCTTTTAGTCTCAAAGCTTTTAGTCTCAGGCATTTATGGGTATGTCCTGTTCCCAGAAATTTGGGTAACAAGAGACATATAGAAACAAATCTGATGACCTCAAAATGGTCTGGGTTTAAAAACTCATCAACAATTAATCTTAGTAAATTCACTTTTGTTCTCTTGTACCTTTGGTTAGTAAACAGATTTATTATTGTAATAAGGGCACATGTTCTATCTTGCATGCTCATGATATTGAATTAGGAAATTTTAAGTGAAGAATTGTGATGTTTTGGATCATAAAAGCTGCCAGGTAACTGCAATTGTAACATCTTGGAGAAGAATTGGCAAAAAGGATCTTTGTGCTGCAGATCTCCCCATATGAACTCTGAGTTACGCAGAAAATCTCCTGTCCCATTTTTAACAAAACCTATAGCCAATCTGAAACATGTCTAATTTTGGATAACTTAAAACTACTAGATGGTTAATACTTCTGTTCTCAACCTGCTATCCTAAAATAAGGGTTCTTTTATTTCAAAAGATTTTTTTAAAATTAGTTCTTGGCACTCTGAGATTTGCCATTTTTGAGTTTGTAGTTTTAAGTAACTGCTCCTTCTTTTTACAAACTTTCCCTGCAATGAAATAAAATGTACGTAGGGGGCAGCTGGGACTCCTCTCATCTTCCGTCAGGAAGAGTTGATGATATGAATAGCTTTATTAGTCAATTATATGTTAAATCTTGAAGGCTTTTTGGCATCTTTAGTATTAGATTATGATATAAACCTTAAACACAGAGTGACTAGACATCCTCTGATCACGGGTTGGAATCTGGTGCTCTGTATTCTGTCTAGCATTCATCATGAATTTATTTTTTTATATGTGGTATTATTATTTATAGTTGTATTAGGATAAAGCTGGATGGGTTTAATAAACCCTCACTTTGTCTTTCCAGCTGGTGTCTTCTTGTCGCATGTGGGATGTATATGCAATGAAGAGAATTCTCACTTTAATACATGGCTACATTGGGACCATGATCCCTGTTCTTTCTCAGTCCTTTCCAGAAGCACTCAGTTAACCCCTCCATTTTGCAAACAGCGAGTGGGGCTCTTACTGATGAAATGAAGTGTTGTTGGACATTGGTAATTATGTGGATGGTGGTGGGAGAAGCAAGTTATGCTCTGGCCTGCGAGATGCATGAAGACACAAGTCAGCCAATTGGTAGAGTTAGGTGGAGTCAGTAGGAAACATGGAAAATCATAATTTAGGTGATCGTGAAATATGTCTGGGGAATAAAGGCTGATAAGTTCTGCAGTAGGGTATATCAATAACAATCTGAATGCCCTCGCTTCGGTGGTTTTGTCAATAATTTCAAGGTATAATTCTATAACTGCTTCTTTTTATTTCATAATACATTTTTCCCCTAGTAAACCTTTTTGACAGCAACAAGCTAAAAGAAAAATGAAAGTGCATGTTTAGCTAAAATTAAGTACTGATTTTCTATTTCCCAAGAAAGTGATAATAACTGTGTGACTTGCAGAAAATATTTATGAAGATTTACCATCCATTATGGGTGTAATAATGATACCACTAACTACAAGAGAACCCGAAAATACAGATTTGCTACAGAAGCAATGATGTATATGTCAAAAATTGGTAGTTATTAAAGAAATGTCCAAAGATGATAGTTTAACATGAACAGGAGCAAGAGGTGTGTTTAATTTGTACTACATGATTATTCATTTAGATCAAATGATTGTTCATCTAAATTTATTTTACTAATTTTAGACTCTGTGGTTTCCTGTGCTTGCATAAGAAGTGAAAGACAGCTGTTTAGGAAGTTGCACCTGTTATTAGAAGAATTTGGCAAACACTTGAAGGATGCAAGTTTTATATCAGTGTCATTAAGTGATTCAAATAGAAAAATTTCAATTTATGCAATCAAAATAAGGACTCAGATGTTCACTAAAAAGAAGATAAAATACCTGTCAATTATTGTAAATTTTATTATAAATATAGTTAAAACTTTCAACATTGAAGATACAATTATTTGAATATAAATTTTGGTGTAGTGTGGTGTCATGATATAAAGAAAAAAGCTGACTAAATTAAGAGACTGAGCAGAATGAGATCTGGGATTGGTTGTCAGGCACACATAGCTCGCAGATGCTGGTACAGTCTTTGGTAGTCTACCAACTGAAGTTGAAGTTGAGACTTGTCAAAACTTACAAATATTTTTATGTATACGTGGGTAGAATACATGAACTACAACATATTTGTGAGGACACTAATGCTGAATTTAGGAAATGCTTTAATGTGATAGTACGTGTTTTCTCTCTTTATAGCCCATCATCAATTCACTTGTAAAGATATTGAATTTGAAGAACTACTTTGTCAACTTCTTATCACCTCAGTGTGCCACAAAAAAAAAAAAGAACTTGTATTTTGTAAATGAGTTTACCAAATTTTCATCGCAATTTGTTCAAAATTACTCAGAAACTTTTGATCAAAATATTCAACATACTGAACTTGGCAAGATTTAATCTTTCAAGGCTTTTGGTTAATTTCAATTGTTGAAAACATAGATCATAAACAAAGAGGACAGTTAAAATTACTACTACAGAAGCAGAGGAAGAACTGCATAAATCAAATCATAGAAGATCAAAAAGCTAAAGTTTCAATTTTCAAAGCAAACAATTTGAAATTAAACAATGGCCATTTTGAATTTCTTGACTTACGGGAAGAATTTTTTGTTGGCATTCCTATTTTTAATTGAGTCAATTTATATTCTAGGTCACAACAGAATGAAATTGGGGATGACTATGGCTTTGTAGCATTTATGTCTGGCAAAACATTCAAAAGAATACAATTTTATGAAAATATTTATTAAAGAAAAACATTTGGGATGGGGCAAAAAGAATGTGTGAAAATACTTGGGCTAAATTATTTACATGTTTCAAGATAAAGAAAAAAATTGAGACTATCTTCTATCAGCAGAACTTGCTCTGATCTTTCCAGATATGTCAACATTTGCAGCTCTCTTATTTTCTCAGTTAAATTCCTACATTTAAAACAGAAGGAATCTAATTCAGGAGTGCAAGTTTGATGTCCATATGATTCTCACTTCCTTGTTGGTCCTCTCTTCCTTTCTGAAATATTTTTGAGTTTTCTCTTTGTCTTTGATATTCTTAAAATGTCACCATAATGTGTCCTTGTGTTGTTTTCCCTGGTTGATCTCTGTAAAAACTTTCAACTTGACCATTCATTTTCCTTTGATCCTACGAAATTTATTTTCTTTATTTGTCAGATATTTCCTGCACTCTTTTTATTTTTCTTTCCTTCAGGGAATTCTATCTTCTGGATAGATTGACACTTTCATTTCAATGTTCCGTATCTCCTAGCTTTCCCTTTGTCTTTTATCTCTTAATAATTTCCTGGTGATTTCTGGGATAGTACCATACTTTCTGATTCAAATATTCTTTTTTTTTTTTCTTCATGAAATATATGTGACTCTTGAACTCCTTTATTGTATTTATTTCAACTGTTATTTTGTTCATGTTTAACATTTTCTCTAGACTTTTTAATATTTTCTGTGGGTATAAAACTGAATAATATAAACTACTTTTTTAGCATTTATTTCTTTATTTGAGACACTCAGAGAGAGAGAGAGAGCAAGCAGGTGTCCCAAGATATACTACTTTTCTAAAAGATTGTATACTTAGATTAAAGCTGGTTTTCAAGAAATACACATAGGTCTGATTTAGTACTTTAATCACTAATCCTTAATTCCCTTTGTTTTATCTTGAATGAAATCCTTTTACTAGGTACAGTGGTTTGAATTATGTCCGCCCAAAAGATACACTGAAGTGTTAGTCCTCAGTACCTATGAATGTGGCCTTATTTGGGAATGGGGTCTTTGCAGATGTGTTCGGGGAGGTTATCCAGAGGACATGACCTCCAATTGACCTCCTGTGAGCTAGAACCTGGCAATCAGAGGCCCTCTACCCCTTCCCTGTCCTTGCATTCTGCTGAACTTTCCTGCTGCCAGAAGTCTACCAAGGACACAAACTTGGGAGAGCAATGTGGCATTGAGTTCATCTGGACAGTTCAGGTTAGGGCCTCTATGTAAACTTTTACAATTTGGCAGGTGGGTTCAGAGCTCTCATCTTGCAGCTGCCCAAGGCAAGTTTCATATGTGAGTTCCCTTGTTTATTAAACACACTTCCCCTTGTTTATTAAACCACCTTCCAGTTGGGAGAAGTCTACCTCTTTCTTTGCTCTCTCTCTGACCTCGGGATGTGGGGCCTGGTTTCAGATTATGTCTGAAAGGCTTCTGAGAAGGTTTTGAACCAAAAAGATGTAATCAAGTTAAGGGCATCCTGGATTAGAATAAGGCATAAAACTGAGGGCTGATATATTTATAAGAGAAAGAAGAAGAGGATTTGGATGCAGAAGTACAGAGAAGACACTAGAGAAGAAGGTCACATGGAGGTGGAGGCAGAGATTGAAATGATGCACGCACAAGCCAGGGATTGTCAGGAGCCCCAGCAACGAGGTGAAAGGAGGACAGATTCTTCCCCAAATCCTTCAGTGGGAATACCATCCTACTAATGCCTTGGTTTTGACTTCTAGTCTCCAGAACTCTGAAAGAATACCTTTGTGTTCCTTTAAGCCTCCCATTTTGTCTTTAGTTGTTATGGCCCTAGAAAACTGATACACTAGGGAAGGCATTTTTAAGATTTTATTTTTAAATAATTTCTACACCCAACATGGGCCTTGAACTTAAGAACCCTGAGATCAAGAATTGCATGCTTGGGGCGCCTGGGTAGCTCAGTGGGTTAAAGCCTCTGCCTTCGGCTCAGGTCATGATCCCAGGTGGGATCCAGCCCCGAATCGGGCTCTTTGCTCAGCGGGGAGCCTGCTTCCACCTCTCTCTCTCTGCCTGCCTCTCAGCCTACTTGTGATCTCTGTCTGTCAAATAAATAAATAAAATCTTAAAAAAAAAAATTGCATGCTCTACAACTGAGCCAGCCAGGCACCCCTGGAAGACATTTTTAATAGTCAGAAGCCCTTCCAAGCCATATACAGTTCATGAATTTCAGCAACTTTGCAGATAACAGTATTCCCTCAGACTTTGTTCCTTTCTTTGTGGAGAGGGACTTCGCAACCTGCTTACATCTGACCAAAATACAGGCTTTGGTTTGCATTAAAGTTCTCTTCACAACCCGTATTTCTGCCAGATTAATGACTATTTTGGTTTTATTTTAAAATATCCTCTGACTTTTATAATTTTGATGACACTGTATCTAAAGGAAGAAGTAGAAACTTTTGAGTTCTTCGGGCAGAATGTGGGCAATAGGGAGAACTGGCCCGAGTGTCGATTCCTGTTGACCCTTAGCATCGAGCACTGTGCCTATTCTGTAATGGGGGGTAAAGAGCCATTGTTTGAATTGAACCAACGTCAGGAGGGAGTTTTTACACTCATGAGAAGGTAAAACTAGATGAGTGTCTTTTTCTAAGTACCTGGGAGTGATATACCACTTTCCAACTTAATTCTGCAATAAGAATTTGTGTTCTTCAAAATGTGTGCCACACAGCCAGCTCACTGTCCACAAACAGGAGTAGATACAAGTTTGTCTTGACTGCTGTGTGGCCTTAGTTACACAGTCACCAGCTGCAATAATAGCACTTTAGAGTAACTTTAATAACTTTAAAATTAACTAATATTTTTATAAATATTACTTGCTCTCCTAAATAACCATGGATTGCTTATCATATCATGTGTGGATATCCATATCTATGTGTGGAAACCAAAACTCAGCACGATTTAGATGCTTAACCAGTCACAGAACCCAAATTCAAGGCCCTATCCAGTAGAGTATTTCAATGAAACTTTAAGGACAGTGAGAAGCTGAGAATGTCATTGTCAGCCTTTTGCCACTTTCTGGTATGGATCATGTACCCTGATTCATGTAGATAATATTTTGTTTTTCAGTCTCAAAGCCTAGCCTTTTCGTTTGGTATTATGGAGAAGAGTATACTGTCAGTGCACTAACCAGGAAAACTCAAAATGGGTCACAAGCAGAGCACGTTTTGCAGGAAATGGAAAAGAATCTGCCCATTTTCTTTGGCAGGGCAGCTGAAATGAGGCAATCACTTTGACAGTGATGGATGAGAGAGATTTAAAAGATATCTTATCTTAGTGATAATTTTGACAATACAGATGAGCTACTTATGTAACTTTAAAGAAATTTGAGAGATAGGAGACCATAGTGGGAAGAAATGTGAGCTCAGCCTTTATTTTGAAAAATGTTCTCCATTGAGATCAATGTCCACACCACCATCCTATTAACAACACCATTTACACATTGGACTGCAACTGTTTGGACTTCCTAAGGGTATGGCATGGTTTTGAAATACTTTGCTACATTGCAGGAAAATTCAGTTAAAGAATGGCTTTCTATTTATATATAGATTAAAAATATTTTCATACTTGTAATTTTTAAAATTTTCTGTTCCAAATCAATTTTATTATGCTAAAATCCATACCTACAACTTTGCTATTATTGTCTTTCTTAGTGATGATTGGACCAGTAATGAGGAAAATAACAACATGGCACTTATATAACTTGAACTGAGAGAATGAAAATGTGCATGCTGGTTGAAGCGAAGAGAGGGGATCTAGCCATATTTTACTTGCCATGGATCTAACCAACCTTGCATTCTGTAGCTCAGAATTTGTCTGCTCACTGGATTATTTTGTATTTCTGTCCATTCTGCACAAGTTTTCACATCAATGCTTTTTTATTATGTGTCTTATAGAATAATTTTCAATGAGATTGAATTTGCTAAGGCCCACTGTCACTTTTCCTGAAGAATATATATATTTGGAACTGTGGAAGTTTAACAATCCTTACTTTTTATGGCACATCGCCAGTCATAAACCTGTATAATGTTGAGATCTTGGCCAGGATTGCTATTTCAGAATTATATTGTACTGAAAAAGAAGAATAAGATCAAATGTGTGGGATTTTTTTCTATATCACACAAAGGACTTTATTCAAGGAAACATCCCAATTCTGGTCCTGTTTTGGGTTCAGAAAAGATCAAGCTGTTATGCTAAAATATCAAATACATTAATTTGTTGCTTATGTGAATTTTGATGAGGAAGAAAGTGTAGCAGGAAAGACTTGAACAAAAGATATCATTAGATATAGTATATGCATTTGAGAAATTCGTGAAATGTATAAAACAAAAACACTTATTTTTAACATCATTTGCCAAATGGCATTATTTTGATGCAAAGATTTAATATTTCTTTCCATTCTATTATTTAGTGACTAGTCTTAACTGTTGACAAGTTTAAAATTATTTTTTATTTTCTAAAAAGATTTTATTGATTTATTTGAGAAAGAGAGTACAAGACGGATGGGTAGAAGGTGAGGGAGAAACAGGCTCTCCACAGGGCTCCATCCCAGGACCCTGAGATCATGACCTGAGCTGAAATCAGACGCTTAACCAACTGAGACCCAGGATCCCCTTGTTTAATTTTATTTATATATAGTGCACTGAACACTAGGAAGATGGACTCATTTTTCATAGCCATCCCTACCTGAATTCCCTGCAAATCACTGAGGAAAATAAATGCTATTTAAAGTATTCTCTCATCTTTTAATGGTTAAATATACTAGTATCTTAAACTGGTAATAAAAAAAAACTACTTGAGTTGATTTAGTAATATTTAGAAATATTTATCAAATAAATGTGTTGCTGACACTGGTAAACAAAGAATATGCTGTCTCTTAAAAAGTACTAGAAATATCAGTTCACTGAATAATAACTATAGGTAGATACTATTTTAGGTGTTCAAAGGGAAATTTTAATGAAGCTTTTTCTATAAATATCACTTTATTTTTATAATTTATTTTTATAGATCAAATTTGCATAACTAATGTATGTTTTATAAAGTGTTAAAGACTATAAGTCTATCAACTTATACTTGAGAAGAAACGTACTGTATAAATTTTTATTCTCCACAATCATACTCTCCTAACCATCCCCAGATTTTCTTCCATCCTGGACTTGCATGAGCTTTGGAGAGAGAGTCTGGATTCTGGGTGTCGCAGCATCACACACACCTCATTTGCAGCATGACAGAGGAAAAGCGAGCCATGATCTCTTTATTTTTTTAATCTTTAAAAATTTATTTATTTATTTATTTACTTACGTACTTTTTTATTTTATCCTGTTTGAAGCTAGCACCCAGGCTATATACCAGACTATCAGCACCATGAGGCCAGCTTCAGTGCTCCTTTCCCTCTTTTTAAGACCACCAAGACCAATGTTCATATCCAACAAGAAAGGGAACCAGAGAGTGTGAGCCATGATTTCTGCAAGTACTCACCAATGCAGCATGAGAGGTCTGGAGAGGACTCGCCCCCAGGACTGTTTGTGTTCTCATTAGAATTGTATAGAAGAGAAAATGATTCAGAGGCAAACACCAGAGTCTGTAAAATCCATTCTCCCCTTGATAACAGGTACTGAATTTCCTTTCCAGTATGTGCAACACAGTGTAGTGGTTAAGGGCATGAACT